>CAUYQV010156172.1:0-21533 GCA_963574575.1 Galagoides demidoff | reverse complement strand
AACTTCGCAGTCTGTAACATCACGCCGTTTATTAAAAATATATATATATTACTTTGACTTGTGTCCAAACCATCCTTAGTGTACTATGTGAACAAAAAAAATGATCATTTTATTTTGCCATTTCTTTTGAAAAGCAAGCCAGTGTTACTGAGTATCAGAATTTAACTGGATTTGAGTTCTTTTCAATAATGACTAAGAATATTTGATTGAAAATCTGTAATAATTATACCTTAAAGGCAAGTTTTTCTGCCTTGGTAAAGTGATGAAATGAGAGAACTATGTCCAAATATTAACTTCCTTTAAGTATAAACAATTATATGCTTGTTTTTTAAGCAGAAAGGTATGTATATACACATATGTGTGTATGTATATGCATAGGCAGTCCCTCCTGTTAGGGGAAGGGGCCTTGGAGTGAGGCATTTTGGGATCTGTCTAATGGGAAGGTTTGGGAGACACGCTCAGTTTGACTTCCCAGTGTAGTCACCTCCATGTGGAGCTAACTTATCACCAACCATTCTGGAGTAGGGATGACTTCCTGGAATGTCCCCTGCCCATTGTACCAGCTCCCCCTATGTCTCCACAGGGAGGTGCTACGTTTCCTACAGCACCAAGGCTGTGGACATGGAGGAGAAACAAGCTTTGAAAGCAGGAGCCGGGAGATGATCTATGGAAAACTCTCCCAGTCTTCACATTTGCAAAACAGAAGCCCTTCTAACTGATGTCTCATCAAAAGCAAAGTATTTTTTTGTTAAGAAAACGCTTAAAGTACAGCATGTTTAATTATAGCCACAACACATTTTTCCCCATTTTCATGGGAATCCCATGCAGTGGAATGTATCAGAACTCCTCTTTTGTAGGGCAAATGGCCATAGTGGGACTATAAACAACTAGGTATGTGAAGCCACATCTTACCTATCCAAGAGAGGTTCTAATGCATCTTGTCCTGATGCATTAGAATGACACATGCAAATTGCCACCAGTCCAGTAAAACGCCTCAGGAAGCAAGTATTTCAGAGGCATGTCAGATAACTTATAAAATTGTGTTATTTATATGATATTGTGGTGTACATGGTATTTGCCAACTTTCAAAAGTATGTCATATACTGTGACTTCATTTCTTATTCTACATTAAATTTCTCAGGTAAGTTGCCTTTATAATTTTGTGTCCTTGATCTGCCCCCACCCTGACCATTACATTTCTGTCGCCCTCACCCAGTCCATGTCCCCACATGCAAAAACCATTGATGTGAGTATAGGGTTCAGAGAGCGTGGAGAGCCCAAGAGGGAAGAAGGAAGGCAGCTAGGCAGAGGGAAGACCCGGCCACATGTGGCCAAAACCCTGTGCCAGTGACTTCTGCATTCTGAATACTATATAGAGTGCAGTGAAGTGAGCTGTGTCCATCAGTGGCTTTGCCACACACAAAGGGCACATTCCTGGCCAAGTTTCATTGTCCTGAAGAAAAGGCAGTGACTATAATTCACTGTCTGGGTGATGACTAGTGAGACTGTGACATGTCTATGCTTTGTAAACTGCTTTCCACGCAACATAAAAGGTTAAGCAGAATAGTGCTATCATAGACAGGAGGCTAGGTGGTCCTCTGTGTGCCCGGCAGGGGGGTCTGGCTCTTCCCTAATATGATTAGCTTCTTAAAAAATGTGTTCATCTGGAGAATAAGCTCCCTTCCTTGGTCAGAGGAGACAGGAAGTCAGACTTTTAATAGGCAGATGGCTCACTTCGATTCTGACAAGGCCCTTTTTAACTCATCCCACTTAGGGACAGGCAAGTTTGTTTTTGTTTTGTTTTTGTTTTTCCCTATTCACTGCTCAGGATTGCAGAATGAGAGGTAGTTAGCAGAAATCATTTCACTGTTACTGAAACATGCATTAAAACATCCCACAATGTAAAAGTATATCAAAACACCACCTAGAATCCCAATTCTTATTTGTCAATTAAGAATTAAATAAGTAAAAAATGACATTTAGCACTTGGAAAGGGGGCAATAGGGTGAGATGAGTGAAAAAGTAATCCCTTCTATGAGAATCTGAAGACTCCAGGCTGAGAGACTATGAAACTGAAGGTGCTGGAAAGTCCCCAGTGCTCTGGATCATGTGGGATAAAACTGGTTTCTGAAGTAATTGGGCCCATGTGTTGTTATCAGAGACTGGATCTTATAGTCACATGCTTTCTTTTTAAATGATGTGCAGGCCAATACTTGTAAAGGAAGCATGACTGTCCAATTTGCGTGGAAGGCATTTCAGTCCATATCACATGGAAGTCATTGTAACGTAATTGGTTTAGAATTAGGGCTGGGAAAGGAGTCCTAGCACTCTAGAAGCCTGGCATATCCATTTATCCAACTTTCTGCCCAGGAGTGATATGCATTCCTGGGAACCCCAGAGGACAGCCACTCTGCTGGGGCGGTCCAGAAGCCAAGCTCCTTCAGTGTGAGTATTACAACCCCCGCAACGAGAGAGCTCTTGAAGGGGAGCCCACATCAGCCTTGTCTTCATGTCACTCAAATCACCTGACTTGACTCCAAAAATATAATTTCAGTTGCTGAAATACGAATGAAAAAGAAACAGGTAAAGTTAAAATCACCCTGGACCAGACCACCAATGGAGAAAACTTATAACACAAGACTGTTCCCAACAAGTGTTGTTTATATTTTTCTAAGAAACAAAAGAATCAATTTGAAATCTTTCTGGAAAAATCCTTCTAGCCAGAACATTGCATCCAAAGAAACTTTTTTTTTTTTTAAATGCCCATCTTCCAATATTTTCCCCATATTTGGGGGAAAATGTGAAATAAAAAGCAGAACAGAACAAAATCTCTTTATGTTATTAAATTCATGAAATCCCCATACATGTTTTAAATATTTCAAAAAGTTGTTATTTCTCTTAAAATGTTACATACAGACTCAAGGCTATTATCAGCTATTATACATCCTGACCACTGTACTGGGCATTGTGAAGTGCACAGGAAGCGGACCTAGGTTCCAAGCAGTTATCTGTCCCATCTGTACACCTGGGCTGCGGCAACATGCCTAGAGCTTAAGGGCCTGCGCTCTGAGCCAGACTCCCTCCCTGCCCTCACCTCCATAATTTGCCTGCCACCTCATCTGTGAAATAGTCCCAGTACATGGGGTGTTTGGGGGGTAAATAAGTTAGTTCATATAACTTAAGTATACGGCACATAGCAGTAAGTGCTAGACGCTCATAGTTCTTACCCATTTCTGTTCAGTGAGAGCCAACTGTAAATTATTCAGGGACCAATTCCTAGATTGTACATTAGTCTGGCAACATTTTTAACATTCTGTTTCATGATTTTTAGATAAGTTTGCTACTTTTTGAAAATGTCATCTATGGCAAAGAAAACATAAAACTTAATGGACTCTATTTTCTTCTTCCTAGAAAAAAACAAATAGGCCAGGAATGAAGTTTCTCAAAATAAGAGTGGTGAGAAGTGGCTGGATAGTCTGGACTTCACTGGAAGAGCACAGTGGAACTCCCAAAAGATTTTCTGCAGAGGCAGGGTCAGGGATGGCCTTGGTGATATGTGAGTCCTGGTATCCATGCCTTTGTAGCATCTTCTCCCCTTGAGTGCAGACAGACTCAGTGACTTGCTTCTAATAAATAAAATACAACAAAATAATGAGATGTCACTTCCAAGATTAGGTCACAAAAGGGCTGTGGCCTCTACCTCTCCTTCTCTCCCTCACTCACTGTAAAGGAAGCTGGCTGCTGTGTTGTGGGCTGTGCAACAGAGATACCCATGTGTCAAGGAATTGATGTCTCCCTCCACTTGACAGTGACCAGGACCTGAGGGCTGCTGGCAACCATGCACGTGAGCTTAGAAGGGGATCCTCTCCCAACTGAGAATCCAGATGACTGCAGCCCCCACCAATACCTTCCTGGCATCTTCATGAGAGGTGCTGAGTCAGAGCCATTCAGCTAAGCCTCACTCAGATTTCTAACCCCTCAAAATGGTAAACATTTGTTGTTTTAAACCACTGAGTTTGGAGCTAATTTGTTATGCATCACCAGATAAGTAACATGATGATTCCTCTGGCTAGTGTAGATAATACACTGGATAGGCTCAATGCCTGTAGCTCAAGTGGCAAGGATGCCAGCCACATACACTGGAGCTGGTGGGTTTGAACCCAGCCTGGGCCTGCCAAACAACAATGACAACTACAAACAAAAAATAGCTGAGTGTTGTGGCAGATGCCTGTCCCAGCTACTTGGGAGGTTTAGTCAAGAGAATCACTTAAGCCCAAGAGTTGGAGGTTGCTATGACCTGTGACATCATGGCACTCTACTGAGGTGGACATAGTAAAACTCTGTCTCAAAAAAACAAAAATACACTGGATAGTGCGGGAAAGACTGGAAGTGCCTAAAGTAGCTTCAGCAAGGAAAAGATGGGTCAGACCCAGGGCAATGTCAGTGGCCAAGGTGGGAGGCAGACAGAGGTACAAGGTTCAGGGAAAAGGGACAAGGTAGATATGGGATGAGTGTGGCAAACACATATGTCGATATCTCATACTTTTGTTAGAAGAAGCTATAATTATGCCTCTAAGCCATTAAGTGGTCAGTGCAAGAAGCAAATACCATTAGCTACATAATTCATAGAGTTTACAAAATAAAACCAAACTATTTTCCAAAGATCAATCCAATTATTCTTCAGCTGAGATCAATGAGAAATGTTTTCATGGATCTTCAAAGGAAGATACTTTCCTTCATTAAAGGAAATGTGTCCCAAAGTGAGATTAGCTTTTTCTTTTGCCATCTCCAATCATTGCCAATGGCATTAATCCAAAGAGAAATTCAGTAAAGATTCCCTGGATCTTATCATGGTATATTCAGAGTACACAGGTGATTTCACCCAGGCACAGATACTGGAATCCAGAGAGGAAATTGAGCTATATGCCCCCTCCCTACTTAGCTTTTGAGGAGTGTTGAGCAGCACCAAGTTCAAGGTGTTACTCTCATTTGCTGGAACTGGAGGGTACTGCTTATCTGTGAGCATTTAAGTGTCAACCTAGGCAGAGAGAATGCTCACCACTGTCACATTAAAAAGGATGTTAGAATTGAAAGATCTTTCTAGAGACAGCAAACCAGTAACTTTGGACTCACTATAGTTCCCAAAGTTCTCTAACTAGAGATTACCCCCCAAATTTTTAAAGCACGTGTAAAGAAGTTAAGAATGTAGCTGTTGATGTCAGAATTTCTGTGTCTCTTCCTGGCAGAGCCCACACCTGTCCTGTTCAGGAACCTGACAAGTCAGGAGGGGCACGTTTGGATGAGGCAGCCCTACCGTCAGGGCAATGCAAGGCATTCCAGACTCAACTGGGGAAGCTTCGCCCTGGAAGGTACATTCTAGTAGATTTTATGAATTCAAAAGACGAACACAGAGAGAAGAAAGGAGGTTAATGTGTACAGGGGAGGAAGCAGTGCAGGAGATGGCTGTGGAAACCCACGTGTGGCTCCAACAGTTCAGTTTGTAGGAACCTGACCGTACTGGTTGGTGTCTTTAGAAGAGCTGGACAAAATACCAAAGACGGCAGAGACCTGGTAGCCAGAACTTGGCCAAGCTTCCAAGAGAAGAGAAACATTGAAGTGAGCTGAGCATTTAACACAACTTTGCCTAGCTGAAATTTACAGGCTCATAAAAAGCACAAAGCAAAAACAGAGAGCATCAAATTGTCACATGGCTAAACTGGGGCTCAGAGCTACCAAAATGCAGGACTTTTGGAGAATAGAAAATTGCAGAAAAGTAAGCCTAACATTCAGAGACGAATTTCCCCTTGAGATAGTTTTAGAATTTTTTTTTTTAATTTCAGGTTAATATGAAGGTACAAGCAACTAAGTTAAAATGTTTGCATTTGTTAGGTAGAGACCTTCTTGTAGCTGTGTCCCACACATTTTTAGATTTTAAATACTTAATTGCTACTATATAGTAAACTGTGTCCCCCTCAAATTTGTATGGCGCTCCCCTAATCCCCAATGTGATTGTACAGATGCTGCCCAATTTACAAGAGGGTTATGTCCCAGTAAACCCACTAGAAGTTGAAACTCTTTTAAGTCAAAAAGGCATTTAATACACCTAACACACTGCTAGCTTATCTTACCCTACTTTAAATGTGCTCAGAACACTTAAATTAGCCTACAGTTGGGAAAAATCATCTACCACAAAGCTAATTCTAAAGTAAATTGTTGACTATCTCATGTCATTTATTGGCTACTAGACTGAGAGTAAAAAACCAAATGTTCATATGGGTACTTGAAGTATGGTTTCTACTGAACGGGTATTACTTTTGCACCATCATAAAAATGAAAAAATCCTAAGTTGGGGACCATCCGTATTTAGAGATGAGGCCTTTGGGAGGTAATTAGGTTTCAATGAGGTCATAAGGACCTTCATGATGAGATTTAGTGTCCTTATAGGAAGAGCCACTGGACAGCTGGCTCATTGTGTCCTCTACCATTTGAGGACACAGCAAGACCTACTTTTCTAGGAACCAATCAATGGCACTCTGCCTTTAGACTTCTGGACTTGAGAACTGTGGGGAATAAACTTCTGTTGTTTGAGACACACCAGTCTCAAAACCCAGTCTGTGGCATTTTGTTGAGGTAGCCCAAGCTGACTAAGATAGTTGAGAAGAAAGACAGAACTTCTGGTGGTCTCACAGAGCTGAAGAATTTGATTTCAGGGACTGCTACTGAGCAGGGTTCTAGTAAACTCCCAGGATCCCAGGGAGGTGTCCTGGAGGACTAAAGTACATCAAAACTCTACCAGGTAGTGGAGACTGTCACACATCCTTGAATCAACTTGCCCCTGACTGAACTGATGTGACCTGCCCCTCACTACCCACTTGCCCGAGGCAACTCAGGGAGGAAGGCAGGTCGTATAGGGGAGCATTATCCAGAAGAAAAATAATGGGTCACTGATGCAATTTTAAGTTTTGTGGCAGTCATGCTAAAAAAGCAAAAAGAAACAGATGAAATTGGTGTGAATAATATATTTAACCAATATTTTTAAAATATTATCATTTTAATATATGATCAATATAAAAATTATTGAGTTAGTTTACATTATTTTTCTTAAGTCTTTGAAATCCATTGAGTATTTGACACCAAACCAACCCTCATTTCAAGTATTCAACAGCCACCTGTGACTACTTCATCAGATAGCACCTACAAAACTTCTGCAGTTTCTTACACACAATGTTCACCATCCGATGAAAAATCTCCAGACATACCAGAAGGTAGGACCAAGAGGGAAAAAAGCAGATAATAGAAACAGATCCAGATATGCAGAGGACCAGATACAGATGTCAAAATAATTGTGATTCATATGTTCAAGATATTAGAACACAAAATGGGGATTTAGCAGAAAGCTCAAATCCATAAACCAAATGAAAATTCTAGAACTGATAAATGCAAATAACTGATACTAAAAGCTGAAGATGTGGTTTCAACAGCAGTTTGGCTACACTTTAATAAAAGATTAGATTTGGAAACTGGAAGATAGGCCAGTGGAATCATCTAGAATAAAATATAGAGAATGAAAAAGAACATAAAATACAAAAAAATTAAAAAGTACATAAGACACCAATGTGACATGATGAAATGGTCTAGTATACACACAGTTGAAGAGCTGGGGAAGAAGGGGAAAGAGATTATGGTGTAAACAATATCTGAGAAGTTCTCAAAACTCAGGAAACCTACAGGAGCAAGAAGTTCAGGGAACCCCAAACAAGGTAAATACAAAGAAAACCCTACCTGGGGAATGTCAGAGTGAACTGCTGAAAACCAAGAACAGAAAGAAAAATCTTTAGCACACCCAGAAAAAAATATAAAAGACATTTTAACTTCAAAGGGGCAATTGTAAGACATATGAGCTCTGAAGAGTTAAGTTTGCAAACTCATCCTAGAAAAAACGTTTTGAGGGATGGTCTAGGCACTGGCGTCAGTGCATGTATTCCCAAGGGGAGCACTTTGAAGGTGACCATAGTGATTTTCAGCAAGGAGATATGTAGCACGTTTTCTAGAAAGAGTTTGTGGACTTATTTTTCCAATCTCATGTATATAGCTCATTTCTCAGAGAGAAAATGGAGGATAGTGGAATGACGCTTTAATAGTGCTAAGAGGGAACGTACAGGACAAGAAAGTAGCAGGAGAGAGCTCTGAGGTTGTTTATTCCATTTTATAAAAGAAAAATAAACTCCCGGTTGTCTCTTGATTTAAGCTGCTTTAATGAGAGTTTTTACTTTTTTATTTTCACTTTTTGTGTCTTTACTCTCTATTAATTTTTTACTCATCTTATGTAACTGAAATAAAGCATTGCAAGTGTTCTAAATCCAAGAAAATATGTTAATAAGTACTAATGAAATCATGAATCTCATTTCTGTAACCTATTTTATTAGTGGGACTTTCTTCCCATCAAATACTTACAAATTAGTGAAGCCCTTGCCAACATTAGCTACACACTCCAGTGACTAATTAGAGTGGTATATAGTTTTATTCCTCCTGGCACACTAAAATACTTCATTTAATGGCTAGTGAAGTCATTAAAAATCCCAGCCTTTGAATTAAGGCTGACTAGGAATCCTGCTTTCACCTGCTCCTATTCACTGTGTGATCTTGGACAACTTTACTTAATATCTGCAAACCTTGATTTCATAAATGGCAATAATAGGCATATCCTAGGAGTTTGTCACACATAAATGAGATTATTTAGTATAGTGAAGATTGTTTGCCCCACTAGACATAGAATCCACAGGTTTCCAGTAACTCAGAAAAAGCATGTTCTCTTGGCAAACATGCACCCTCAATGATGGGCTGAAGACACCGTGACAAGCCTTGCCCTGTTCCCCTGAGACAGCCTTGCCAAGGAGCAGGATTAGTGTGTCCCAGTTAGCAACAGTTGGTGGCAAAGGAGAAAAATAGAGAAAAAAAAAAAGTAAAAAGGATGGACAGAGAGAAGGTTAAAGCAAGCCAAACTAACACTTGTAACACCGCAGCCCATGCACGGCTGTTTCAATGATGTGTTTCCTCCTTTCCTTGCTTGAGTTGGTGCAGTGACACCAAAGTGAAGTTTGGTTTCTAGTCCTTGGATTTTTCATTCCCTTGACTCTGTCCCCAAATCTCCCCTTGCAGCCACTGATTAAAGTGAAGAATGAGACCAGAAGGGGTGCATTCTTAAACAATCCCTTCAAGAACTATGCAAAGGAGGGGGCTAGGGAAATTCTCTAACATTCATTTTAATTTCAGAATTGAGAGAAACATGGATTTTTGAAATGATCTTTTCCCGAAACTGATAGGCAACACACACACTCATTAGATTCAACTTCATGATTCCAATTTCTCTAAATAGAGTGTGATCTGAAATGTAACATGGAATACCCAAGTTCTAAGTTTATTCATCTAAATAATGCATACTGATCATAAATATGATTTATTTTAATCAATAAAATATTTCTATCTTTTATGGAAGCATAATATAGAGTATAGAAAAACATACATGTCACAACTATGTACGTGTATCACACTTACACATGTATACAGGGTACACACACCCTTGATTATTTTCACAATGAAAACTGCCAAGTAAATAAATAGTAATGTATGCAGTTACCAGAGCCTGGGAAGCTGAGCAGGGCGGGCTCTGCCCACCCTGTCCCACCCTTTTACACCTCAGCCTCTACCTGAAAGCCTCTTCTTTTATCTGTTGTCAGGATTATGGCTGGGCACAGATTTTGGTGGGGGAACAGGTAGGTTCTGATGCTTAAAAAAAAATTAAAGTAATGATCTCATCCCGAGATTCTAGGTCCAGCTTAGGACATGGGGATATGCTATCACAACAAGGTAAAGATGTCCAGTTGAGACCAGGTGGTAAATGGGGCCTCAGGGTAAACACAGGGTCCAAAGTGGACAAGAAATCCCAAAGTGGAAGCAGGGCATGTCCCAGAGCCAGATCTGTGGGTAAGCCACCGGTCAATAGTCAAAACATGAACGAGACACCAGCGGTGGAGCGAAGCCCTTGTCTGTCTCCATTCCCTCCAACAATGGCCTGTGTTATGCTCTTGCAAAAAGTCCTGGTCCTCCCTAGAACCCACTGGATAAATCCACTTCATGCAGGCAGTTACTAGCACAGCCAAATCCAGAGCACAGCACTGTCTTGGCAACAGCTGTGGGAAGTTTCAGTTCCAGGTTTCTACACATGATTCAGCCAAAATTCCCAGAAACGGTGTGGGTACTTCCCAGGCAATCTGAGTTCTGTGCTCAGTTCTTCAGAGTAGATGTCATTCTATTCTCTGCCATGAAATGCAATTTCACCCTTGCCCTTGATTTCTCCATGTACAATGTCCTCATCTGCTGATCCCGCCATGCACTTAGGGATGGGTTTCTTGGCCCTGACCCAGTGAAGCACTCCTGTTGTGATGCTATAATCTCTGAGCATTTTGACTGCCCTGTCATCCTTGCATATACCTTTCTCCACAGGCCTCCCCACAATTGCAAGAATGTGCACTTAGTTGTACTGTTTTTCTATTTTCCTTTCCCATAGCCTTTCCTCTCCCTCTGAGAGTAGCTTTCTCTAATGAGACTTTAAGGCATGCTTTCTCTAATTCCAGTTTTTAGAAAATAGTTCTGCAACTCTCCTGGAGGCTGCCGCATAAAATCCATTTGTACTGCCTTTTTTTATCCTTCTACTTCCTGCAGCACAGAGCAAATCAATCATTAAATTTCTTCTGATCGTTTTTTTGAGAGACCACAATATCCAAACACTAAAATAGGCCCTCTGAGGATAACATAAAAGACATAATAGATGAGATGGGGTCCCTGCCCTTGAGTAAATGGGAAGAAAGCTGGAAGAACCCTTGTTGATCAATTATCTGACAACGGATGGATGGTGGCTTGGTGAATAGATGGATGGATGAGTGGATGGATGGAATTCAGAAGTTGCCAGATTTTAAGTGGGTAATATAATTTATACAATACCTCCAGTTAGGTGTAAGACAGTGCCAGAAATTGGGCACCCTGAAATTTCTTCATGGAGTAGTGTGAAAAGTCACTCAGTGGACTTTAAAAAAAAAAATAGATTGTAATCATCCTAAAGCCTTGTCAGTTGGGAAGAGCATTTTTGATCTTAGCATTGAATATAAGAAAATATGAATTTGGCTTGGCACCTGTAGCATAGTGGTTACAGCGCCGGCCACATGTACCCAGGTGGTGGGTTTGAACCTGACCCAGGCCTGCTGATCAACAATGACAACTGCAACAAAAAATGACTGGGTGCTGTGGTGGGCACCTGTAGTCTCAGCTACTTGGGAGGTTGAGGTAGGAAGGTTGCTTAAGCTGAAGAATTTGAAGTTGCTGTGAGCTGTGATGTCACAGCACTCTACCAAGAGTGACATAGTGAGACTCTGTTTCAAAAACAACAACAGCAAAAAAAGAAAATGAAAATTTGTCTTCTCTACTTTTTCGAACTTATTTGGGGATTTCCATAGATCATAAACACATATACATTGCTTTGCTTATTTATTCTCTACCTTTCGAGCAATATTAACTTTAATCATCATAAAAGCGAGGATTCTATCCAAAAAAGTATATGCCCTCTGCCTGATGCAGAGGAGGTGTTCAATAAGGACAAATTGTATGAAGGATGGAGGAAGAATCCTGACTTCTACACCACCCTCTCCTGTGGACTGCCACTCATGGGTCCAGGCCCTGAACTGAGGGGCACATCAACTCTTGTCTTCCTGGACCACCTGCAGTGCGTACTTCTGTGGGCCGCTTCATTCTCCTGAAGCACTCCCTTGATTCTATCTTTGCCCTTCTATTACATGTATCTTCCTAGTTGTCTTTCTTCATCTTCATCTTCTCTTGGAGTTTCTCTTCCTCCTTCTTGTTCCCTAAATGCCAATGCTTTTTATGTTTCTGCTCTCAAGGCTCCTCTCTTTGAGTCTGTAGGGAACTCTCTACTGGGTACCTCACTTGCTCTCTGCCTTTAATTAGCATCATATACACAGATGATTTTCTACCCAAGTCTGTCCATGAGGGAAAGCTCCTCAGGGATATCTGATAAGCTCCCTAATTCAACTCAATTCAAGTCAGAGTGAGGGAGGAGGAGGGGGATTTGTGTTCTCTCACCTAATAGGCACAAGGTAAGGGCATACGGCACACATCCTGGGTGACAGGCACAACTACAACAGAGACCTTACCTAACAAATGCAAACATTGTAAACTAATCATTTTTACCCTCATATTAATCGGAAATAAAAAACAAAAAAATTATTAAGTGGAGAATTTTTATTAACATGAGAGTATAATCCTGAATTTTACATTTTGTTCCTTTCTTTATATAATATCCTAGTAATTACTTCGAATTCAGGAACCCTTTATTTCGTATCACCTGGAGAAGACATATTCAAGTTGGCTTGAATATGTAGATAAACATTCTACATGTAAATGGGTAAAGAATAAACCTTTTCTTCCAACATTTTTTAAAGAATCAAGCCTGAATACTTCAAGGTATAACTCTAGCCATTATGAATTTTAGATAAGGAAAAAAAACTTATAGAGAATATTAAAATTCAATTTCTTGGATTTTTTTTCTTTTACTATTTTGGGGGTTTGTGCCTTATAAGTTAAAAAAAAAAAGTTTACTATTTAGGTCCTGTTATCAACCTTCTATTCCAGAAACAAAACAGACAGACAAACCAATGAAAGAAAATTAAAAGGCAGCTCTAGACTGAGAAAGTCATGAAAAGGTTTCCAGGTAAAAATCTCAAGTTTCAAAAAATGATTTAATATCTTCATAAAACTGACATGCAAATGCTTTTGGAATTGGATTGCATGTGACATATTTTTTGTAGTTCACTGATTCAAGACCCAATTAAATAAAAATGTCAGAATTCTACCAAGTCCCTCTGTGCTGCTTAGCTGAGCCTCCCTTACCAAAGGGACCCCTAAGATAAGCACCACACAGAACAGAAAACAAAACTGCAGGTTCTCTGCAGAGGTGTGCCTGGGATGTACCTTCGATGATCTGGATTCTTTTGGAGCCCCATCTTGACATTGGCAAGGTGACTCAGTTTTTGTCCAGGGTGAATCCTGAATGGATTAACCAAGTGTTAAAGCATTCAGGATCTAGTGTATTAACCAGTGTTTTATTGGCTGTGTTCTGATGCTTTGACATCTTGGGGATGCTGATCCTGGAAGGACTGACCCTCCTGGACTAGCCAGTTCCTTGAGAGAGTAAATGACTTGTCTGTGAGCACACATTTCGAATTCAAACTGACCGACCCCTAACTTACACATCCCTCCTCCTCTGTGGGGCTTTCATACTCTGAGCCACTATCCACCTGCCCTTATCATCCCAAGGCAAATGGGACAGCCTCTGCACCTCAGGGCCCACTGAAATGATTCACACTAGCCAATCCTCAGCCTGTATACCCTGCCTCACCTGTCCCTGTCCTTGGAAACCACAGTAAAGGCTCCTGCCCACAGTTCTTCTAATCCCTCTGCCTCATGGCCATCCTGGTGTTTCTGCACATGACCTCCTCCTCCCTACCTCCCTGGGCATGTTGTTCCCCCTCTTCTTAGGAACTGCAACAAACTATCTTTTCAATGGAAATCATTTTCTTATCTGTTGGCCTTACTACACTCAAATTTTCTACTAATGCATTATATTTTAAAACAACCAGAGAAATAGCTTCTTTTTCAATATCTACAAAGAAGAATTAATATGAAAGGAGTCACCCAACAAGGAAGCCCTGTGATTGAAGCACAGGGGCAGGAGGGTCTGGACTAGGCATTTCTGGCTCCATTCTCTGGGGCTTCCCCACCCCACCCCACAGGGCCACACAGTGTTCAACTGATGAGTTGATGAGGCTTCCCTCCATCTGAACACCCTTGCACGTGGTGCCAGCTAGTGAAGCATTCAGATCTTCTTTTGTGAGCTCTTAAATTTCATTATAACCTTCGTCTACCTGAATTAGGTAGAAATTTCCTTACGAAGGACTTGGCAGAAACATACATTTGCCTGTCACAGCTAGTGAGCCCTAAGCTGACAGGGGGAAAATAAGAGTCGATGTCTGTGACTGAGGACTATTCTCACTTCCCAAACAGTTTGTGTTGACTCCCAGAAATAACCGGTTACATTTATTCTTGCTTTAAGACAAAGAACATGAAGAATATTCTTTTTTTAATTTGCCAAATAGCCAATATATTCTTTCTTTCCTCCCCCCAGTTCTATGGATGTATACACACAATAAACAAATAAAAATTGCATATATTAAAATCAGTAGGCTGAAGAGAAAAGTGCACTCCTATGTTCACTGCAGAACTGTACACATTAGCTAAGGTGTGGGTAAAAGCCAGGGGTTCATTATCAGGTGGATAGATAAAGAAAATGTGGCATATATATACACAGGAATATTACTCAGTCTTTAAAAGGAGGGAAATACTGTCATTTGTGATGACATGAATGAACCTGAAGAGCATTATACTGAGTTAAGTAATCCAGGCACAGAGAGAGAAATACTGTGAATTTCACTTATATGTGAGATCTTAAAAAGCCAAGCTCATAAAAGTAGAGAGTAGAATGGTGGTTACCAAGGCTGGGAAAGTGATGAAAGAAAAAAGAGAAGATGTTGATTTAAAAGTACTAAATTTCAGCTAAAAGGTACAACATTTAGTGATCTAAGTACTCTGTACTTATACAGAGTAGTGACTAGAATAAATAATAGTGCACTGCATACGGGTAGAGCTCGAAGGTATTGCAGGCCTGATTCCAAACTACTGCAACAAAGCAAATACTGTAATAAGGTGAGTCACATGAAATTTTTGGTTTCCTAGTGCAGATAAAAGTTATATTTATAGTTTTCTGCAGTGTCAGTGTGTAATAGCATTCTGTCTTTGAAAATATGCACTTCTTATTTTTAAAATACTTTATTGCTTTAAAATGGTAGCAAACATCTGAGCTGTCAGCGAGTCATAATCTTTTTGCTAGTGGGGGGGTCTTGATGTTGAAGGCTGCTGACTAATCGGGGTGGTGGGAGTAGCTGCTGATAGTTGATCGGCTGCTGATTGGCTATGGCAATTTCTTAAAATAAAACAACAATGAAGTTTGCTCCATCTATTAACTCTTCCTTTTACAAAAGATTTCTCTGTAGTGCGACGCTGTTGAATAGCATTTTATCCACAGGAGAACTTCTTTCAAAACTGGAGTCCATCTTCCCAAACCCTGCCACTACCTAAGAAAGGTTGTGGAATATTCTGAAGCTTTTGTCATCATTTTAACACTGTTCACAGCATCTTCACCAGGAGTAAATTTCATCTCAAGAAACCACTGTCAAAAGATCACAGTAATCTTCAGGCTCCACTTCTAATTCTAGTTATTTTGCAATTACTTTTATCTACATATCTACAGTTACTTCTACTAAAGTTTTGAATCCCTCAAAGTCACTCGGAAGAGTGAGTCAGAATCAACTTCTTCCAAACTCCTGTTAATGCGAATATTTTAACCCCCTCCCATGAATTATGAATGTCCTTGATGGCATCTAGAACAGTGAATCCTTTCCAAAAGGTCTTCTATTTACTTTGTCCAGATCCATCAGAGGAATCACTTATGAAATGTATTTCTTTTCAAATAAGACTTGAAAGTCAAAATTGATCCATAGGCTACAGAATGGATGTTATCTTAGGAGTCCTGAAAACAGCATTCAACTTGTTCAGAGCTCCTGGGTGATCAGGTGCATGGTCAATGAGTAGTAATATTTTGAAAAGCATCTTTTTTGTTAAGCTGTAGCTCTCAATAGTGCTGTCATCCCGGCTTTGTTGTTGCATTTCTACAGCATGGGCAGAATAAATTTGGCATAATTCTTAAGTACTCCCAGATTTTCACAGTGGTAAATGATTAATGACTTCAACTTAAAGTCACCAGTTGAATTAGCCCCTAACAGAAGAGTCAGCCTATATTTTGAAGCTTTGAAGCCATTGGCTTCTCCTCTCCAACTATGAAGGTCTGAGATGGCATCTCTTTTCACTGTAAGGCTATTTCATCTGCATTGAGAACCTGTTGTTGAATGAGGCCACCTTCATCAGGGATGTTAGCTGATCTTCTCGATAACTTGCTGCAGCTTCTCCATCA
The DNA here is from genome assembly GCA_963574575.1 of Galagoides demidoff. Taxonomy (NCBI): domain Eukaryota; kingdom Metazoa; phylum Chordata; class Mammalia; order Primates; family Galagidae; genus Galagoides; species Galagoides demidoff. Next base: position 5,377 of record CAUYQV010156172.1, on the reverse strand, counting down.
GCACCTGCTGCTTCACCTTTCACTTTTACCTGTGGAGATGGCTTCTTTCCTTAAACCTCATGAACCAACCTCTGCTAGCTTCAAAATTTTCTTTGGCAGCTTCCTCACGTCTCTGAGCCTTCATCAAACTGAAGAGAGTTCAGGCCTTGCTCTGGAATATTAGCCTTTGGGAAGGTTGTGGCGGGTTTGATCTTCCAGACCACTCAGGCTTTCTCTGAATTAGCAATGTGACTATGTTTCTTTCTTGTCATTCGTGCGTTCACTGGAGCAACACTTCTAATTTCCTTCAATAACTTCTTTGCATTCACAACCTGGCTAACTGGCTCATCCCAGCTTTCGACATGCCTTCCTCACTAAGCGTATTTATTTCTAGGTTCTCATTTCAAGCAAAAGGTGTGCAACTCTTCCTTTCACTTGAACTCATAGAGGCCACTGTAGGCCACCTAACTTTAATACTGTTTTGTCTCAGGAAATAGGGAGGCCTGAGGAGAAGAGAGAGACAAGGGAATAGCCAGTGCAGCAGACAGAATTAAGTTTGCTGTCATATATTGACATAGTTTGTGGTGCCCCAAAACAATAACAATATCAACATCAAAGATCACGGATCACAGATCACTATCCAGAGATAGTAATAATGAAAAAGTCTGAAATATTGCAAGAATTACCAAAATGTGACACAAAGATATGACATGACCGCGTGCTGTTGGGGAAATGGCAATGACCACTTACTCTGGGCAGGGTTGCCACAAATCTTTAATTAGTAAACAATAAAGCAACTCTGAAGCACAATAATACAAAATGAAATAAGATGATGTATGCTTATACTTCGAAATTGCTAAAAGAGTAGATTTTAAATGTTTCCATCATACAAAAATGACGACTATGTGAGGTGATGGATTTGTTAATGAGCCTCATTTTATCACTCCATGTTGCAAACATATATCAAAACATAATATTGTACCCCATAAATATATACAGTTACTAATTGTCAATTTAAAATAAAAATTTTAAGATATCAGTATCACTTAAAAATTGCATGTATTTATAAGATGTATGACATTATGCTTTGATATAGGTATACATTGAGATTGAATCTGTACCAACAAAGACATTTTCTTCTTATGATTCTTGTTTCCCACAGACTGTGCAAAGCTGTGCAAAAAAAAAAAACCAAAAACCAAAAAAAATACATTTTGGTCCTACTTGGGACTCTAAGACTAAACTTGGCTACAAAGAGACAATAGCGAGATATTAAGGTGCTTGGCAAATACAATAGTACAATATAATAACAGAATGTTGCTCATAAAGAGATAAGGAATAGGGGGTACATATGTACAACAGAATGTGACTCAGCCTTCATAGGCTAAATGGAAGCTTCTATTTTGCCTTCTCAATCTTCTGATGTAGGAATTTGCCCTAGGAGAAAATGAGAGGTTAATTAGATGGTCTGGGGCCAGGTCCTGGCTCTGTCCTATACTAGGAGAAGGGACCCAGGATTGTTAAGTCCCTGTTGGCAGAAGGTATTTTAGGATGTTGTTTCATCTGAGATATAATAAAATATATACATTTGTCTTTGTTGCTAGTTCCTAGAACAGACTTTTGGAGTCTTCTGAATAGTAAGAGTGACTTTAGTATGCTGGTATGATGATAGATGGCTGGGGTCCTACTTAGCTTTAGGATGAGGGGCTGGTTGCCAGAAAAGTCCCACCAACTCTGGGATTAGAGGGTTAGCTCTCTGGGGAGGGGGAAGTGGCTGGAAATTGAGTTCAGTCACCAATGATCAATGATATGATCAATGTAATGGGACCTCCATAAAACCAATAAACAGTAGTGCACAGAGAGCTTCTGTGTCGGCAAACATGTGGGGTGCAGGGGCAGAGGTCCACCTAAAGAAGGCCTGAGCCCTCCATGCCCCTCCACCCCATACCTTGTTCTGTGCATCTCTTCTTTCTGACTGCTCCCGAGTGGCATTCTTTATAATAAGCCACTAAATGTTAAGTAATCTGTTTTCCCTGAGTTCTGTGAGTCATTCTACAAATTCTGAAGTCTGGGGTGTGGGACATAAAGGGAACCCTTGAATTTGCTCTCAGCTGGACAGACATGAGTAGTTGGTAGTCTGGGCCTCCACTGAGGCTGGCATCTGAAGTGGGGGAAGCCTATGGGACTGAATGCTTTCTCTGTGGGGTCTGTGATAACTCCAGGAGTTAGTGACAGAATGAGTTAAATTATAAGACACCCAGTTAGTGTCCAGAAAGTTGAAGAAGTAATGTTGGAAAAGGTACCATTACTCCGTGTCAGAGAAAGAACATCACATTTTTGAACTCAGAACAACCTGCAGGCTGTTATTATATTCTAGGGTGACCAGATTTTTAACATTTGTAACGCGGGACAACATGGTGGGGGGGCCGGGTGGGGGCGGGGTGGGGCAGGGCAGGGCCTGACAACAATGCAAACTTTGATGAGCAGTTCTCGGTAATCACTTCTCAACAATTATTTGTAATTATTACAGTTTAACATTATAAAATTAACAAAAATAATAAAACTCATATTCTGGCGAAATAGCCACATGGCAGCCGAAAACTGTATATTCCCTTCCTGTTTTCCCGCCCGTTCGTCCATTCATTCCAAAAATCGGGACTTTTTTAAAACGCCACAGGACACGGGACGAATTGTTTAAAAGCGGGATGTCTGATCACCCTATTATATTCCTAATTGGTAGATGAAAAAAGCTGAAGGAAAGAGACTAAGAAATTTCCAAAGTTACGTAGCTAATAAACAACTAAGCAGGGATTTGGATTTGGGCCTCTTTGAATCCAAAGTCCTCATTCTCCCCACAAACAAGGCTGCCCTTCACATTAGCAAGTGACCTTGGGCAATTTCTGATATTTCCAATACCCCTAAGTTAATAAGCATAGAAGGGGCATAGGTTTGGTCGCTTAACTCCTCTTAGGTCCAAACATACTTCCTAAGAATGCCATGGGGGTCAGAGGAGGCTGAGAAAGCTCACGATGAAGTGTAAGTCAGTGTCCACTTGAAAAGTATTTTTATATAATGATATCACCCTTATTATCAAATTGCTCAGGACCAGTTTCACATGAGACACCCACAGCAGACTTCTGAACTGCCTCTGGTAAAGGAGCCTAGCACAGTTCCTTGGTTCCAAGGTTGTAATTTGCAAAGAATCATCTGTCTGTGGCATGCCTTTGGTCAGAGACCAGTGCTGATGTCCTTTAATTACATATGTTAGAAGCCACAGCTAATTCAGGACAAGCTAGAACATCTGAAATAAAACCAGAGTGACAGAGTACCAGATGGTATACCAGCCAATGCCACGTTACAGAAAACAAACAACTAAAGACAAAACAGAAAACGAAACAAGAATTTTAATACCCTCCTTTACTCAAATACTGGGTTTGGACATGAATGCTCTGATTCCATTCAAAGAAGAAATCAATTCCACACAATGAGAAATCTATATGAATTATCAATTGATTTCATAAGACCTTCTGGAAACCATTGTGACATTGTTCACTTCCCATTAACATTTAAATTATATAAAGGCACAGAGGCTGGGGGAAAAGGTAAGAAATGGTGGGTAAAAAATTACAGGGCTATGTGAATGAACACATGAATAGATGGCTTAACTACGAGGAGGTCTACATGAGGAAATCTCAACCTAGAAGTTGCTATCAGGAATTTCTTCTTATGTTAGCAAGGAAATCCCAGTTTAGTGGCAGCCTGTTTTCTTTAACTAAATATTAGTGTTTAACTGATTCTTCCTTGTTTACTGTCCTACTGAATACATTAAAAATGCATTTATTGTGTATCCTTCAAACTAAAGTGTTGTTTTATCAGAGTATCTGTTACTATATTTCAGGAAAGAAGAGTGTGTTTTTGAAAAATGTTTATGCATTGCAGTTGTTAGAATCCTATCTTAATGATCCAGCCTTGCAGGAGAAGATGCTATATTTATCAAGGGCCAAGATCCCCATTACATTCATCAACTGAATTTGTTGTTTCAGTTTGTCAGACAAGCAACATTCTCACCAAACACCAGTTAAGTAAGGGAGACACAAAATTAATAAGACATATTCAAATTATTCCCCACAGGGGAAGATATGCCTGCTAAAAAAATTACTTACAATCACGAAATTATGCTAAGAGAACTATGAAGTCAAAAAGTAGGACAAGCTATATATATATATGCATATATATGTATATATTCATTCAAAATAATTCAAAATAGAGTCTCAAAGAGATATTTGCACACCCATTTTTATCACAGTGTTATTCAGAATAGCCAAGATATGAAAGCAACCTAAATGCCCACTGATGGATGAACAGGCGAAGAAAATGAGGTGTACACCTATCACAGAATATTATTCAGTCTTAAAAAGAAAGGAAATTGAGAACCTTGAGGACATTATGCTGAGTGAAATAAGTCAGTCACAGAACGTACATGCCTGCACTTACATGAGTTATCTAAAATAATCAAACTGTAGAGAGAGCAAATAGAATGGTGGTTGCCAAGGCTGGGGGGGGAGGAGGAGAGAATAGGAAGTTGTTCAATGGGTATAAAGTTTCACTTTTACAAGATTAAAACTTTCTACCATGTCCATGTAGTTCACAATACTGTACTATACACTTTAATTTTTTAAAAATCATCCCTGTTTATTCTTCCCAGCCATGAGCATGGTATGTTTTTCCATTTATTAACATCTTCAGGACAAGAGATTTGAACAGAAGCTTTTATAAAGAAGATAGGTGCATGGCCTACAGACACATGAAAAAATGCTCATCATCTTTAATCATCAGAGAAATGGAAATCAAAACCATTTTAAGATATCATCTAACTCGAGTAAGATTAGCCCACATAAAAAAATCCCCAAACTACAGATGTTGGCGTGGGTGTAGAGAAAAGGGAGTATTTCTACACTGCTGGTGGGAATGCAAGCTAATACGTTCCTTTTGGAAAGAATTTTGGAGAACGCTTAGGGATCCAAAAGTAGACCTGCTGTTCGATCGTGTAATTCCTTTACTAGGTGTATATCCAAAAGACAAAAAATCATTTTACAACAACAATATTTGCACCAAATTGTTTACGGCACCTCAGTTCATAATTGCCAAGTCATGGAAGAAGCCCATGTGCCCATCCACCCATGAATGGATTAATAAATTGTGATATAGGTATATGTATACGTGGAATATTATGTCGCCTTAAAAAAAAGATGGAGACTTTACTTCTTTTATGTTTACATGGATGGAATTGGAACATATTATTCTTAGTAGAGTATCTCAAGAATGGAAGAAAAAGTATCCAATGTACTCAGTACTATTATGAAACCAATTTATAATCACCCACACTTTCATATGAAAG
>CAUYQV010156170.1:0-44446 GCA_963574575.1 Galagoides demidoff | reverse complement strand
CTCCAACTCCTGGGCTCAAGCGAGTCTCCTGCCTCCGCCTCCCAAGTAGCTGGGACCACAGGCGCCCCCCACAACGCCCGGCCATTTTTTGGTTGCAGCCATCATTGTTGTTTGGCGGGCCCGGGCTGGGGATTCGAACCCGCCACCTTAGGTGTACATGGCTGGCACCTTAGCCGATTGAGCCACAGGCGCCGAGCCCAAAGTCTTAAATCTTAAAACACTGTTTTTCCCTAAGTTTGCAGTTATTTACTTTTTGTCTATTTTTATTTTTAAATAGAATTAGTTACTTATAAGACCTGGTTTCTAAATACGACCCTTTCACAAAACATCGTAACCTGTAAGATTAAAGCTTAGTTATCTCACTGTTTAAATTGGTACTAACAGATCCCGTTGGGTTAACTCACAGAGTGGTATCAATTGAGCAGCGCAGACTCAAAGCCTTGAGTCCAGTTTCCAGTACTTTCATTTTATAGATAGAAAATCAAGGCCAAAAAAGTGTGAATAAATTGCTAAGAAGGTTTTGCTTTAAATATTCTGTAAAGGATATAAAATATATTCTAAACATAATGTGCAAAACAAAATAACACAAAGACCTGGAACTGTGATGTGGTATCAATGGAAGAGGATGGGCTTCTGATTGTTCCTTGGAATCGCTTTATTCCTAATACAGTTCATAGAGAGATGGAAAAGTGTAAGCAAAATGTTAAGAGGTCATGTGCGTAGGGTAAGATGCCCAAAGGCCGTGAATCCTGTGCCAAATAATCACACAAGCAGAGAGAAAACCTTCCGGAATGTGGTTTACATCTGCCGTGGCTCACTTCCTGCTGCATCGCACTGCTCTATGAAATAACAGCATCCCCTGAAATGGAAATAAAGGAAAAGGGACTGGTAGAAAAACCTGAGAGTTTTACATTCGTATTTATCTTCATTCCCTTCCAAGAGGGAAAAATGAGCTTGATCAATGGCCGATGGGGTTGACCTTATTAAGAGGTGTTTTGCATTTATATGGAAGAGTCTGAAAAGAATTAGAGATCGATGTTTAGAAAACTAAGGACATTTATCCGTTCATATTTTAGTTTTTCCCTTCAGCATCTATTTATTCAAATTCTGCACCAGGTACTGTTCTAGGGCTTCAAAAGGACAACAGCTGCAAAGAGCTGGTGTCTGCAGGAGCAGGAGGCAGCCAGACAGAGGCTGAGTGCAGGGAGGACAGGCGGTCAGCCCAGGCCAGAGCCGGCTTGGCCCTGGTGCTGACACAGGTGGGAGGCCTTGGTGCCTGTGTCACCTGGCTGCCATGCTGAGGGTGGGGACAGGGGGATGTGAGAAGAGAGGAGGAGGATGCATGCTCTGTGTAGACAGTTCAATATTCAACTTAGGAATTCAGGCTAAATACAAAACTTGGTGTCACCGGCACGTAGGAGATATTTAAGTCCTGAATCTAATGGAGGTCAGGAAGGGAGCAGGGGTAGGGACTGGGTCCAAGGCTGATCCCTGCCTTGCTCAAGCATTCTGCAGGCAGGGAGTTGAGGACAATGAGAAGGGGGTCGGGAGGTCCAAGGAAGGTTGGCATTGTGTGGCCATTGTATGTTTTGAACCAAATGAAGAAACAACTGTGGGAATTCCTGCTGTCAGCTCACGGAAAAAGAGGATGAAAATGACTGCGGGGTTTAGTGAGTGCATCAGGAGTAGTCCTGGTGGAATTGTTGGGGAAAAGCTCATCTGAGTAGGTTCGCCAGTGAATGGGAGGAAGTTTGTTTTTTTTTATTGTTTGGAATTCATTGAGGGTACAAAGGATTAGGTTACATGGATTGCATTTGTTAGGTAAAGTCCCTCTGGTAACTGTGTCCCACCCCCAAGAGGTTGCCACACACCGTGACCCCCCACCCCTTCCCTCGGGAGAAGGATTTGGAAATAGCAGGTTTATGTACTTGTTGGGGGAGATTTTTCTGAAAAGAGTAATTGGGAGCTGAAGTAGGGTGAGAGATGTTTGCTTATTCATTTTAGCATGTTTATCTGCTGAATGGAATGGTTTAATAGGAAGAAAAAGAGGAAAAAATCCTTAAAAAACCCAACAAAACATTCATTATATCTAGTCAGTTTTCCAATGAGTTTTCTACAAATTAATTTTGTCTTTATAGGACTGTGAAATGTCTCCGTCCTGATCAATTGTTAGATGGAGTCACATGTCCATAGAGTGTGGGATGGTAAGAAATGTTTTACGATGTTAAAAACTCACAAATGTCATGCAATCACTTCCTCCCTCACTCCAAAGTTGTGAGTCCCTTTCCTGGGTAGTGACATTTACGGGATTTCGTGCACACTAGTAAGAGCTGGCTTTGCTGACAACACAGACAGCTCAGGAATGGTGTCGAGCAGAACCTAGGGTCAGATCCTCGAGGTGCGTCTGGGTGGACAACACGCATCTCAACTTCTCATTCAATGGCCATCAGGAGCGAGAGGGAAGGCAGGAAGCATCGGTGGTTACTCAGCAATGACAAAGATGCACAGGACAACATTTGGCTTGGTTGCCAGAAAATGCTGATAGAAGTAAAATGTAAACATTGCACATTAATTTAAAGAAAAACTAACAGGTGCTCGCTTCAGCAGCACATATATGAAAACTGGAGTGATAACAGAGGGGATTCGCATGGCCCCTGTGCAAATTCATAACGCAAATTCATAACGTGGTCCAGATTTTTCTACCCAGAAGAAAAAAAAAATATTTTACCATGAGGACATTTGCATGAGAATGTTTATTTTAGCTCAATTCACAATCACCAAGGTGTGGAATCAACCCAGATGCCCGTCAACACATGAATGGATTAACAAAGGGTGGCACATGCAGGCCATAGAGTACAATTCAGCCATAAAAGGTGGAGATTTTACATCTTTTGTATTAACCTGGATGGTGTTGGAGAACACTCTCCTTAGTAAAGTATTGCAAGAATGGAAAAGCAAGTACCCAATATACTCAGTAATATGAAACCAATAGATAACTATATGCCCACAGGAGAGAAAAACTGAATTAAAATCCAGTGGGGGGAGTATGGAGAAGGGAAGGGGGAGCGGGGTCAGGGAGGGGGGTTGGGGAGCGCTCACCTAATGGGCTCCATGTAGGGGTGTATGGCACACCTCCTGGAAGAGGGGTACAACCACAACAGGGACCTTCTCTAACAAACAAAAGCAATGTAACATAATCATTTATACTTTTATATTAATCGGAAAGAAAACAAAAGACAACCACCACCCCCAAAGAAAAATTAACAGTATTGGAAGAATGGAGAAGGGTATGGTGAGTTGGGAGAGGTAAGAGCCAAACTCTGATATTTCAAAATAGGAGGTCCAGGTGGGTATCAGAAATTGATACACAGATGACGGCATGTGAGAATGTGATTTGGAAGCAGACAGGTGAGAGTCAGAGGACGCAGAACAGGAGTGGGTCAGGGTGGGGGTGGCAGGGTCAAGAGGTTGCTTTTCGGGAGGCTCATTGTGCATCTTGGTTTTTAAATAAAATTTAAAAATAGAGAAAGGAAGAATGGGGCTGTGAAGTACAGTGGGCAAAGTTTCACAGGATGCTCTCTCCTCACATTTGATAAGAAAACAGAAGTGTTATATCAATAGATAGTGCGGGCATGTTCTCAGGGAAGGGTGCTTACTGTTAGTTGTTAAACTGCAGCTGTGTTTAAAAATTGATTAGTAAACATCTACCACACTACTTAAATTAAATCTACTATCATTGGAGAGGGCTTTCTGGGGTAGCAGGGCAGGGTCTTCTGGTCTCCTTTTTCTCTTTTACAGAACAAGCACAGTTACAGTCACATCTGACGCACTGTAGGATTCTTTGCACTGACATTACATTTAAGATTATTTTGTAACAATATTTATAAGTGAGATTAATGTGAATGTTTTTGGTACAATCTTTGGTTTGGGGGTCAGTGTTTCACCTGACATATGAAAATTATTTTGGGAGTTTTCTTCTTTTTGTATGTTCTGGCGTAGATGCATATTGAGAGAGCTAAATACTCCCATACGTACGATGGCTACGTGGGTCAGTATGAAAGTTTTGAGACAGACTGTTATGGTCTGTCATTCCACTTCCAAGAAATAGCTGACAGCGACCTACCTGTGTGAGTTTGAGCATGCTCAGATTCTTGGTGTTCCTGGCAGGGCTTCATTTGTTTCTGACTTTGCAGATTTTATGTTTCTTAATGTCTGTGTACCTCAACACATCACAACTTTTGTAATGACCCATGTAAGTGCCTTTAAGGGAACTAGGATTTATATCTCTGGGCAGATCAATCACAATTTCCCTTTTCTTCCTCCCCAATTTTCCCGGGTGAGGTGTGAAACAAATCGCTTCTAAAGACACGGTGGCCAGTCCCAGGCCTCCGCCCCGACTCACACAGGCAGAGGACACTTACTGAGATTTAGAGATAAGCCATAATCAGCGCTTAGACCACACGCCCCATCCTGTGTGGGCTCCTCAACTCTTGGTAGGTGAAGGGAGGCCATATGAAGAAGTGAAATCTTCCTGTAGCAACTTCCCCCAGCGAGGGGACTTGGGATTTGCTGTCTTGGTTAGCAGATTACAATCCAGACTCTATTAATATGAATATTAACTTTCACGGAATTGTTTCCATTAAAATGTAAAAATATTTGTTCCCTTTTATTCTTAAAAATATTAAAGATAACGTTTATTCTTTTTCTAAACTTAAAATTTAGACCAGAGTATTTTTGAGGTGTGGTGGGGAGGTGAAAGCAGGAAGGAAAACAAGAGCTTTAACAGCAAACCCGACTGTAATGTCAGGTGAAGAATGTTACAGACGGCTATGTTTTTAAAGTGGGCACAATTATTTCAAAATGCATTTTCTAGCTTTATTGGATATACCTGGGTACTTACAGGGTCATTATGAAGCAAGTTAGATCTTACATTTTATTTGCTTGTAAAATGTGTTCTTTCCCACGGATTTCTTTCTAGTGTATTTTTTTTTTAACATTAGAAACTTGCTCGCTGAGCTTTTTACATGCTGCAACAGGAAGACACAGCGTGAGCGTGGGTTTTTAAATAATTATTAATGCAACTAAGCATCTTTCATGTGTTAGAAGGACTTTCCCCTTTTCTACTTATTTACATTTTCATATTGAAGGTTAAACAGAGTAAAAAAGATATGCAAAAATTTTGTCTGTGACAGTTACCTGGAGGTCAAGTATAATTAGCATATATTTGAAATCTCCAGAGAACAAGTCTGGGTTTTCTTTTCTTTTTTTTAAATCATGGGTTTAAAAAAATTCTAAAAGAGAAATGAATAACAATCATAGAGTCGGCCCTTCATCCATCCAACAAAGCCCTTGAATTGTGAGGGTCAATCCTTTTAACACTTTTCATATAAAATGGTGTTAAAATGAGGTGATAGTAAGGCTGTCAGAATGCATGCACCAGGCGTTCCGCAGTAAAGTGGGGATGTCTGGACTGACGGCAGGTGACCCCATCTGGTCTCAGGCCCGGGGTGCGGTGGGGAAGGAGCTCACCCTGTACAACCCGCGGTGGAAATCCAGAGACAGCATTCCTTAGTATTTCTGATATTACAGGGCTCGCTTATTCGCTCCTGCACACTGGTTTCCAATGGTTCCTGCCGGGGGGTCGGGGGTGGGGAGGAGGCGAGTGCAGCCGCAGAGACCCGCGTCCCCTGCAGTTAAGCCTGCGAGGCTCCAGCCGCGCTGCGCGTCTGGAACATGGTTCATGTTCAGGGTTGGGTAGAAACAGGAGACAAGAGAAAGGAACTATCACTGGGTGCTCAGGAGTCAATCAAAAGGTTGTTAGATGCTTCACAATCCGTGACATATCTTTATGATAATATTTATAAAAAACTAACGCCCAATACGAGAATTTTGAAAATCCACAAGATTACCATTGCGCGCGCCCTGAGTGTCCTTGTGTCCTTTCATTTAGACGCGTATCATAAGACAGAAAGAACAGCACATCAAAAATTCGCAGAAGTCGTCCGATAATGTTTTTGGTAATCCCAGCTGACCAATTAGTGGCATTCATGACACACTGAGCAACAGGAGGCCGCGGTCAGCACCGGGCTCTCAGCCTGGTCCTGCGGGGCCGGACACGACCTGCCCAGGAGAGATGCAGCTGCAGTTTACCTCCGCCTTTCCTAGTCTGGATAGCAGTATCTATACATGTTGGTTACGTTAATAACTTAAGGTTATTAAACATTTATTAGATGTTATTTGATAACATCCTTCCCCCTTTTGTGGCTGCCACTGCTTGTGTGTGAGGAGAGAGAGGACCTTCCCCGCACCTGCTCTGTGCCAAGGCGTGTGCCTGTCTCTGGTCCACTTCTCTTTGTTTGCTTTCTAACAGTGACGGCCCCATTCTGTCCACAAAATAGGCTTGTGAGATGAGCAGCCTGAGGTTTGGAAGTCACGTGTGTGTGAGATGTGCATCTACAGGAAGTCATGTGCGTGAGGCCTGCCTCTACAGGAAGTCACGTGCATGAGGCCTGTGTCTACAGGAAGTCACGGGTGTGAGGCCCGCCTCTACAGGAAGTCACGTGCGTGAGGTGGGTGTCTACAGGAAGTCACGTGTGTGAGGTGGGTGTCTATGCCTACCACGTGCTGGCATCCTGGCGCGTCTCACTGGAAGCCCAGGCGCCATCTTTTCTGAGGCAGTGCCTGGGGGACTTGTGCGTTGCTGCCAAGGAATGAGTGTGGGCTCCCAGTCGCTGGCTCAGTCCTCCTTTGTCTTACACAACGAATGACTGTGGTGATGTTTCTGTCCCTCAGGAATCATTTCCTCCTGGATTTTCTCTTCCATGTCCTTAGTTTTCGGTTAGACTGGAGGGACCCAGAGAAGGGAGATGGGCAATGGACCCAGGTCCTGCTCTTTTTGCTCCGCGTGTGTCACGGTCACAGTCCCCTGACTGTGTTATTGGCTTCCGGACCCCTCTGCAGCACGCACCGCAGCTGTGAGTTTCACTTATTTGTTTTTGTGTTGAGGACATTTCTCTCTCAAGCGGAACCAGGAGCTCTCTGAGGTCTGGATGGTGCTGCTTTGCTCTGACTTCATGGCCACTCACAGACATCTTCCTCGTGACTAAGGACCTCTTCATCCCTCACTCCTCACCATGAAGCCACTATAAGATTCTAATGTCCAGTATAGTAATTTCAAGAATTCTCTGCATTGGATAAGAAACCTATAAAAATCCTTAATAGCCCCCTTGTTTCCCACATTCCTGGCTGTGGGTCTGGCTGCACCCTGAGTGAGCCCAGGGGCATCTCCTGGAGTCAGGTCTTGAAATGCTCCTAAGTTTCCTGTCCTCTCCTGGCCGCCGTCTCCAGAGCCCTCCCTGGACAGTACTCCCTGTCTGCTGTGTCCACTGACCAGAATCACATCCATCAGAGAGTGTTGTGATTACAGAGGTGCCTAGCTAAACAAAACTCTCAAACTCCCACTGCTCCTCTGTGAAAGTGTATTACGCATCCCAGGAAGTGCAATTCAGCCACCTCTTGACCTGCTCAGAAGTGAGCACTTCACGGCATCCAGCTCGATGAAGAAAAGGGAACATGTTATTTCATTTTCTTAGAGAGTGACCTGTGATCCTCCTTGATGTTAAAGTTTCCTAGAACATCCTTTCTTGTTTATCAGAGCTTAAGTGTAACTTTCCTCCTCTGATTGCTCAAGTTTTGAGACATTGTTTACCAAATTCAATTGTTAACAATACGGGCTAAGCTAAATGAGGCAGAGAGGGAGAGGAAGACAAAACACAAATGATCAAGCCTCCAATTTATCAAATGATGGGGCATAGTCCAGGCTATTTCCACTGGTAAATACCCCTACCTGGGTAACTTAACTGTGCAAATAAATGGCACTAAGAAAATAATTAAGAAAATTGTAAGCTATTTAGAGTATGCTATTGTTACACTACTGCTGTCACACTCATCCCTGTTAATCCACCACTTTCTAAAACAGTGATTTTATCCTTTTTAAATGGAAGTTTACTAAAAATGAGCAAGAATTTCCACCATCCAGGATTTCCCTTTTCCTATTTTTTCTTGATAAAGATGTCAGTGAAGCACAATGAGATTTCTTGTCCAAAGACATTTTGGGAGAGATAAAGTTAAAACTTCCTTCATAGTAAGATAAGGATGATGAGTAATTTTGCCATCACATACATGTTTAAGGAGCAGTTAATGAAAATTGATAAAGCAAATTATGGACTAACCAAGTCACAGCAATTGTCTTAGAAATGATTAGAGTGCACTATTTAAAATTTTTTAAAAAAGAGTTGCCATTTTAACCCCCAACTGAAGGCAGTGTTGACAAAACCATGGGCAAAGTGTCTGACACCTGTATTTCCTGCATACTTTGGCTAGGAAGTTGCTTCTTCCCCTAAGTGGTGAAGCAGTCCACCTTTCTAGAAGAATAATCAAAGTCCTCTATAAGCTCCAGAATCATGCTAATTTTAGTTGAGTAATAACAAATCTTAATAACTCTAATAATTCAGCATTAAGTTCCAAATGACCAGCCCTCATCCTATATAAAAGGAACATCAGTAAAATTGGGTTATATTCTGATAACCACACAAGAAAGATGAATTGGGGCAGCAATTTGACAATATTTTTGATGGTGCTTGAAATACCATCCTAGGAATAGAGAAATTGTGCCAACAACCAACCATGAGATTGTGTTGTGTTTTGGTGGAGAATGTGTAATCCCAAACCAGATATTCTTCATTGAAAATGAAACCTAAGAATTAAATTCCTTTCCTGCAGTAAGTAGAACTGACAAATTATTTCCTGATTCCTTATCTGAAAGTGAGAATTTAGTATAAATGGCACAACTGTCCAATTGCTTTAAAAATGCAAGTTCTTCCTGGACAGAAGAGGGAAATGGGTGGCTGTGTTAGAGGAGGAGGTGAGGAGGCAGGGCTGAGACTGGAGGCAGAAGCTTGGAGAGTGGCTATAGATGTTGAAGTTAACAGCCCTCAAGCAGAAGCTAATGAGAAGGGCTGATAACTCCCCAGAAGCACTGGCTTTGACCAGCTTCTCAGCTACCTCCACCACCCTATACAAAGGTTGTTTAATTATAATTATAATATCATTTACATGGTGATTTAGAAATTTCTCTGCCCTTGAAATTGCCATCATAGTTCCAAGGCAACCACACATATAAAGTATGAAAATGGGAGGGAACCCAATTATGGGAATTACTACCCAAATTCTTAATAAATGCCTTGGCCCTGAATATTCCTCCCCTTAATTAGTAAGACTTCAAAAGGTCTAAAACCACTTCTTCCCAAGGTAGGCCCTCTTTCAGTCTGCTGCTGGCCTCCCTGAGAGTGTACTTATAGCTTTCAATAAAGCTTTTGTTTGCTTGGCTTACATGCTATGTCCTGAAATTCTTTTCTTAAAAAATACCAAGAACTTGGAAAACCTCCATTTGGAGACTGGTAACATCTTATTTGAGGCTTTCCCCTGCCCAGCAGTGAGAGCTGGACTCTGGGCTGGGATTTTGCTCCTGTCCTAGTGGTGTCTCCTTATTTAAATGAGACAGAAAAATCTGATTTGCGAGAAGTGCCAGGCAGTAATCAGGAAAGAAACAAAGCAAATGTTCTGTCAGTATTAGAGTGTGTTAGTAAGAGACCCAAGATGACAAGGACAGGAGGTAGCGAATTCTGGAACAGCTGTAGACCAGCAGATTCTAGGAGCACCTAGAGAAATGTGGGTTGTTTCAAAGGTAGATGCACATCTTCCTGTCCCCAGGGGTGTCAGATAGGAGAAGAAAATGAACAGGAGAGGAGTGTTATGAGCCAGAAGAACCTCTGTGGATACAAGTAGCATCATCTCTTGTCTTTTCTTTATCCTGGTGCCTGAGAGAGAATTTTACAACAGCTTTCTCTGGGAAAAACTGATGTGATGGGGGATGTGTTTGTACATTTCCAACACAGCTGTTCTCATGAAAAAAAATCCCAAGCTGTCACAGAAGATACCACTGTTGCCAGACCCCAGTGAAGGGCAGAGAGGCTCACATTTTGGAGTGCGAATCTTTGACAACAGTGGCAGCAGAGGGTTGGAGGAAGAGCAGGAAAACCCAAGCATCACTTTAGCAAATAAATCAGAGGAAGCAAGGGGGAAAGAAAGTTAACAGCTGCTGTTAAATTTCACACATAAGTGTGAAGTGTGGGGGAGAGGGAGTGGTGTCTGCAGAACATTTTTGGAAATTTGGGATGTGTGAATGACTGTGTCACCCCTGATTCATCACTTGACAGATTATTTTCCAAGAATGCTATAATTTCTTTTGCGTGTGAAATTGAGCTGAGACTGACCCTAAGGAGACCCAGCTTTTCCATGGGTTATACACAAGTTTGTGGATGGAGCGTCCATAAGGAAACATTTCTGCACATACTTGTGGCTACTGGTGTCTGTACCTAATCTCATCATTACCCTCCCGGATCAGCTAACCATGCTAGACACCCTTATTTTTTCAATGGCAGCAGCACCAATTTCCTATCAAAGGAATGATGTCAACAGCTTCCTGTGTTATTCCTAGAGTGCTAGCTTGTTAGTGCTACTACCAGTGATGGAGAGGTCTGTGATGGGTTAACACTGAACAAATATGATGTTGAACTCTGAGTTCTATTACAATCAACATTAATCATTTGTAGCAATGCTGTCTGTGCTCTGATAGGCTTGTCCCTCAGGTCCTTCTCATGGAACTCTGCAGTAGCATCACTTTCATACAACCCCCAGCTATGCAGCAAATTCAACAAATTCAACTAAGTGTATTTGTTAATTATGCTGTAGTAAATTAAAACTGTTATAAAAGTTTGCCAAATCCCTTCTCCTTATGCCAAGAGTGCTCCAGTTGTGCAAATGTTCATCTCTTTGCAAATGATGCCCATAGGTTGGAGGAAGGAGTCACATAGGAGCCTGTAGGTCTCACATACCTGCCACCTATGCTTACATCATGGTGCAAAATTTGTGATGACAACTGTCTTGGCTTTGTGCACCGCCATCTTGATTGTATCAGATTTCATTTTTACTTTTCTATGTCCTATTTACCCTTTCTTGCTTTTGTTTTCCTTTATACATCAAAGATTTATTTACAGTCTTCTTTCATTTCCCAAGAAATTCACTGTTGCAACTCTCTTCTCTTTGATATATTCCTATATTCTCGATGTCACCAGTAGTTACAACTTGTGGACTTGTGGGATTATGCCCTTTTATGTTGTTATGATCACACCTATATTTTTCTAGAAAGAGAAAGAATCAAATATTTTTGGTCATGTTAGGGGCTCTTAAATTTGGGATAGGATGCCATACAAAGAACAATGGCCAAGAATTAAGAACAATCAAGGTTTATTTCTAACCTTGCCTGTCTGAGCTTCTTGGAGGCACTGTTTCATCATCTGTAAGAATTGATGCATTTTATCTCATCCTTCTTAGAGATACATTGCTAGAGATTTCTTGCGGCAACACAAGTTTGTTGATCCATCAGTAGTTTTTTCATAATATGCATTGCTGGGTCACTGTGGAAAGCGCTGCTGATTTAGGAATAGTAAGAAGCTAGAAGTGATACGGAAAAGGACAAGGACCAAGGACCTCAGCTTACCCTTGGCAAGTTAGGTGCAAGCACATCTCTCAAAGAGTATATGTATTTTTTAATAAAGTTGTGTATGTAAAAACAAAAAAGAAAGAAAGGTTAAAATAGGTAAATGGTAACCATGTGGTGGATAGAATCTTTTCCACTTGAGGATAGAATATTTTTTTCACAGAAAGCCATAATGCTCTTAAGGAAAATGATGTAAATTTTTGTTAACAAATACAGAAGCAAAAATCAGTTTGCTTTTCATGTCATTATCCAAGGACTCAAAGACGTTTTTTGTTTTTTTAATTTTTGGAGGCTACTTTGATTGTTAAGTTTATGTTCTACTATAAAATATGTTCTTATTTTTGAATTATAAACTCACTTATCAAATTTATTCTTCTAACGATGTGAAAGTAGTTTTTATAAAAGCACATTTGTAAAATTTTTAGGAGCAGCTTTTATTTTTGAGACATTAATTTGATACCGACATGTTTTGGACAGAGAGAGAAAAAGAGACATGGGGAGAGAAAGAATGAAAGAGAGAGAATGAAAGACAGGGAAAGAATGAGAGAGAGAGAGACTGAATAGTTCTCCTGAAACTAGAAATCAGAACAAATGTTGAAGAATCATTGCTGCAGTGTAGAGCTAGGCCTGGGAAGTGGTCCCATAATTCACAGAGGCTGGTTTGCACAGTCTGGAATTAGCATAACTGGCAGGTGATATGTCACATATCTCAAAGTCACCACACACAGAGAAGGTCTTAACTTCCGTAAAGG
Source organism: Galagoides demidoff (assembly GCA_963574575.1). Classification (NCBI taxonomy): domain Eukaryota; kingdom Metazoa; phylum Chordata; class Mammalia; order Primates; family Galagidae; genus Galagoides; species Galagoides demidoff. The sequence goes on along the minus strand of CAUYQV010156170.1, from coordinate 32,074 downwards.
TGTGACTTTCAGCAAATCTCCTGCACATGATCAATGATTGTTTTAAAATTACAAGCTAGAGATAATCACCCTGTATGATGTATTAGAGTTTGCGCCTTTTCGCTAAATGCTTTTAGAAATAGGAAGGGCATCATGTTAATTCTTCTTGGTATTTCATTAGTTTCTTGTCACTTGTTTCATTAGTTATATGCTGTTTCACATTGGTGTCAATGACACAAAGCTAATTTCTTGACACACACTTCTTTATGTTTCTCATGAATTGTGCTCATTATGGAAAATGGACTGAATTTTTCATTGGTTTATGCTGAATGAATGATTACATTGAAATAATTCACTTTGTAATTGTTGCCAAAAAGGTACTCCTGCAAAAGTGTGTACATCTCTAAAGAAATTCTCTGAGGTGAATGAAATTTTATTGTATTTGATAGACAATGACTCTGCATAGTGCAGTCTTCAGATTCACTGAAAATCCCTCTCATAAAACTACTGCCTGAACTACCGAACTACTGCCTCATAAAATAAAGGTATTTTTTAAAGTCTAATCCAATTCAAGAAACTTCTTATTTTTTAAAACCACTGCTTATATCAACACTAAAAAAATAGGAGAAAGACCCCTAAATAATTAATGTGATAAATTTGCCTATAAAATATATGAACAAAATACTGCATCAATTCTTTATTGTACAGAAATAAAATTTGAACAGTTTATTAAAACTTTGAAATAGTAACTCTGCTGTAAGAAAGAGGAATACACTTTAAAATTGTTAGTGTGTTTAAGCAAATTAAGAATTCACTGGGCATGTGATATGCAAATAATACCATATAGAAAAGATGCTATTTTATTAGTAGTAGCATTACCTTTGATTGACAAATCATGATTATACATTTATGGTGGATAATGTGAAGTTTTGACATATATATACAATGTGGAATGATTAAATCAAGCTAATTAGCATGTCCATCATCACTCTCACCTATCATTTTTTATGAAATTTACTCTTATAGTTACTTTGGAATATAGAGTGCATTATTAACGACTAGAGTCACCTGTTTATCTGAAGCTTTGTACCCTTTGATCAGCAACTTTCCACTCTCCCTTTCCGTCCCCCAGCCTCTGATAACCATCATTCTACACCCTACTTCATTAGTTCAACTCTGTTACATTCCACACATAAGTGAAGCCATGTGGAATCATTTGTCCATGCCTGGCTTACTTCATGAAACATAATGTCCTCCAGATTCATTCATTTTGTTGTAAATGACAGGATATACCCATTTCCAAAGGCTGAGGACTGTTCCATTCTGGATATACACCACTTTCTCTTTAGCTGTTAGTCCATTAATGGACAACTAGGTTGACTCTTTGTCTTAGCAGCAATAAACATGGGATGGTGGACATCTCTTCCACATATTGATTTCCAGCCCTTTAGGTTTATACCCTGAAGAGGGATTACCGGCTCATACGGGGATTCTAGTTTTACTTTTTGGAGGAACCTCTACACCATTTTTCATAACAGCTGTAGTTCTCATTTTGTTCATTAATTTCTTTCAAATTAATTTTCCATTTATAATTTTTTGGAATTCCATGACCTTCTTTAAGAGGATTATTCTGAATTCTTTGTCAGTCTTTTTATAGATCTCCATTTCTTCTGGGGTTTGTTAATGAAGCTTAATTGGTTTCCTCTGGTAGTGACATATTTCCCTGATTTTTCATAACCTTTGTGTCCTCATATTAAGGACTGCGCATTTTAGAAGATGGCCATTTGTCTAACCTTCGCAGGTGTTCTTTGGGGGCGACACGTTTTTATTATTGAGTCTAGCCTGGGATTCTGAGTGGGCCAGCTTTTAGTAACCTGGAAAGGTAGAGAATCTTGGTATCAGGTTATAAAACAATATTAGTGGCTGTGCTCTGTGTTCTGATGAGACGCTAGCTGCATTCTGCCACTAAGCAGGACTATAGCTGTGCTCTGTGGCCATGTCTGAGTGGGCAGCTTTACAGGTTGTTTGCCTGGTTGGGTGGTAATGTTGATTGGAATCTGAACTTGAACAGGGACATCTGGTGAGCTCCAAGCCTTAGTGAGGTCTCTGGCATTGCTGCTGTGCCACGTGGGGGTGGGCAGGGACAGAGGCTACATTCCACAGGTGTGTAGATTTGGTCTTGCCTCCTGGCCTATGGTGGGCTTCACAGAGCACCAAGGCTCAGCAGCTCTGGTTGTCTGGGGCTGTATGCTCTCTCTGTGGGTAATCTGTGGGTAATCATCAACCCCAAAGTGTCTCCTGGCCTGGAGAAAACTTAAGGAAAGCACCAGTTTTGTGTGGGGAAGCTGGCTGGGGAGTCGAGTCCTGTATAATAGTAGACTGCACTTCCAGCACCCTGAGGCTTCTGCCTATGCCTCTGTTGATTGGAATGCAGAGCAACAGCCAAGGTCTCTGGGCTGAACATTGTGAGCCTTCGCCCCATTTTTTGTTGCTAACTGACCTCAGATAATCTAGGCTTGGTGGTATTCCCAATATTTCCAGTGGGACAAGACAGAACAGGAGTGAACCTCTATGAAAGGCTCTTAGAAGGTGGGGAAGCTGACTGTCCACCTCCCAGTCGCTTTTCCCACTGTAGAAATTGTGAATCCAAGGGACTTTTTGCATGCTGCACTGTACTGCCTCGGGGAAGGGGCAGCACAAAGAGGGCGATTTATCTTGCCCTCTAAATGTGTCTGCTTGCAGTTTTGGGGGTGTCTCTGGCCCACTCCTAAGTTCTAGGATATGTACCAAGGTATTCTTGTCTATGGGTAGTTGCTAGTTAAATGTTTGTTGAGTGGAGGGGTGGAGCCGGAGAACTTCCATCCTGCCATCTTACTAATGTCACTCTTCCAAAGAAGATGCTATTTCAAAAGAATATTTTCCATTCCTAAAGGAAGTCTGTGAATATGTTGATGATTTTCATATGTTTTTCCTCTGTTGATGTAACTATATCTTAGTATAAAAATGAAATTTAAAAAAATCACATTTGGAAAAATCTTGTGTTGGTAGTATTCAACCATTCTGATTTATTGAGTGTGTATGGATGCTTATCTATAGGGCAAAGGCAACATGAAGGGTATTTTCTAATATTGCTGAAAGACAATGTATTATCTAAAGTACATTTTCAAGGCTTGGTGCACCTGTAGCTCAGAGGCTAGGTTGCCAGCCACATACACTGAAGCTGGTGGGTTTGAACCAAGCCTGGGCATGCCAAACAACGACAACTACAACCAAAAAATAGCTGAGCATTGTGGTGGGAGCCTGTAGTCTCAGCTACTTGGGAAGCTGAGGCAAGAGAATTGCTTGAGCCTAAGAGTTTGAGGTTGCTGTGAGCTGTGATGCCATAGCACTCTACCAAAAAAAAGAAGAAGAAAATAAAAATGCATGTATGTTTATTTTCCTTAATAATAAATGAAACAGACAAAAGGAATTGTCAAGCAGAAGAAAAGGGGTGAGTGAGTGATAGGGGAATTGGACAGCTTATGACCTTAATATGTTACTGTTAATTCACCAAAAAATGTCTCATTTATTCTAGTTAAGTGATTTGCCCTTATTCTCTTCAAATTTTATTATGAGTTCACAGAGTCACTAATCACATAGTTTTAAGTGTGCATAAATTCAGCACTTTGGGGAATAAAAAATGAGAAAATATCTCAAAATCTAATGGCGACAATGGGTTCTGCAAGAAAAATCAGTAGAAAGAAAACTGTTACACATGGCGCATTAAAATTCACAATATGAAGCAATTAAGAGAGCTGAATTAAAATACCTTCCCTAGACTGCCAGAGTAAAGGAGTCGTCTTCCACAAGTCTGGCTATTATTAAACCATGCAATGTGTTTGTGAGTTTCCAACTTAGCTCCCTGAGTCCTGGGGACTGGGGAGATGGTAGGAAGGAAGATTTATTCAGGCAGTGTTTGGAACTCACATTCAAATCCTTAACTATAGTCAGGTAACAACGCAAATATTCCAACTGCTCAATTGTTAGAGTTTAAAGAATTCAACTCAAATTCAAAGAGGTTCCTTTCCGTGAATTTAGTAGTTTATCCTCTTACGTTTCCTTTTCTTTGTTTTATATTACTGTCATCTATTAAGGGGGCATCATATAAAATAAATAATATATATTAATATAATATATAAATCATATGTATCCTGTACCTACTTCTATTGATGAAAAAATTATAACCTAATACCTAAATTACTGTTTTATGCTTCTCAGCACTGTTGCTGAGGACACTAATTCAATAATGGAGAAGAATAGTAGGTTTGAATATTTTGTTATATGTAAAATTTCAGTTTTTTTTTCTTGCATTTGTTTCATTCAGGGGAACAAAAAAACCTTAAACATCCTAAGTTTTAATTTCATACCATTACACCCAATTACATTACTCTAACAGTCGTAATAGATGTTACTGATTAAGAAGATGTCTTTTTGATTGTGACTAAAAGGAACATTTAAAATCTAATTGAAGAAAATGAAATACTCCAAGAATATGCCACCTGAAATTTCAAGCCACAGAAGAAACAAAATACGTTCTGATTTTCTTTTTATGTCAGACTGATTCTGGAGAGTTGTGTCTTTGGTTCTGGTTTTTATCAGGAGGCAAATGAGTTTAGTACATGAAAGACAGAAGCACAGCCCCACGTCTTTCACCCGAAAAAAAATGAGAGCCATAAATGAAAGTCACATACATATAATAATAATTTCAAATTTTCTATTAGCCACATGCAAGAAAGGAAAACAGAAATAGGTGAAGTTAATTTCAATGATAAATTGTAATTAATAATAGGTAGATTATTTAATTCCATCTACCAAAATATAGTATTCTAACAAGTAGTCAATGTGAAAAAGGGATTGAGATATTTTACCTTTTCAAATTTTTGTGCTTCATCTTCAAAACTCAGTATGTATTTTATACTATATATATGGTGCGTGTCAAATTGGGCCAGCCGGGCGTCCAGTGCTCAGCGGGCCCTGCGGCCAGTGGCTGCCTCGTTAGGTAGTGCTGGTACTTGGGATAGGGATGTTGTAAACTCCTACCCACAGCACTTGACCAATCACTGTACTTTGTCTGCCAAAAATGGGTTACAGTTATGATTTTTACCTACAGGTGGTTCAGGACTATCCTGTGACTCTAACAAGTGATCACTGGTCACTTGTTGCTAAATGTCCTTAAGGTTATAATTGAAATTTGTCTTGTAAGGCTGTGGGGTTTAAAATAATCAAGCATAAATCCAATTTTCAGAGAAATGTCAGGCATGGTTGTTTATCCCCGATGTGTTTCTTCGTTCTCTGCTAACACAATGTTGGTTTAGCTCAAGAATCTATCTTCATGCACATGACCTTATGTTGGGGTAAATCTTGTGTGATCTTGGGCCTGGGGAGTGAGGAAATGAGGAGTGAGTGAGGCAGACACAGGGGGAGCCTCAGCAGTGGCCGACTGCAGGTTTTCTGACCCCCTGAGACCTCACAGGTGTCCCAAATTCAGACAGTGAGGCCAGGACATGTGCTCCAGTTCAAATAGATATCAAGTGTGGGCTGTTCTGGGGATGGGGACATGAACATGGGCAACATAGCTATCTTCTGAGGAGCAGTGGGCTTCTGCCAGGGCTCTGGCCTGTGCGTGATCAGCTGACCACCCTCCCGGCCACTGGGGAATGAAGCTTCTCTCCTGATGGGCACCTCTCTGGGCAAGGGCTACAGCTCTCTAAACCCTGAGTTGCTGTGATCCAGCTCTTCCAAATTATTCACTTTCAAACCGCATGAACAAGTCTGACATCTAACATACAACACGAGGATGATAGTTAATAATATTGCATTGTGTACTAGTAATTTACCAAGAAAGTAGGGGGAAAAATAAAAAGACAGAAAAAAGAAGAAAAAAAAGAAGAACTGTATGAGATGACAGATATGTTCATTTGTTTGGCTGTGGTACACGTACATAAGTACATAAAAACATCGTGTCGTGCATTGTGTCGTACAAGAATAAATAAAGATAAAGGAGGGGTGGTTGTACAGAACCCTGGCAATCAACTAAGAGTGTTCTCTCTTCTCTGGTTCCCCGAGGGAGAGCGGGCCAGCCACACACCTGTGCTACTGTGGCGCGTGTTGGCACCTTGGCATGATGGTGGGAAGTTCTCATCAAATGGGAGCAAACAGAACCCCATCATCCTTAGACAGCTGTGGAGATGGCATCCAATTCTTACCCTGGAGCCAGACAGTAAGTCCCCTACAAAAACACCTTTAAAATGTCCTTCACTCCTGTAAAGAGACTCAGAGAAGCCCTCTTTCCTCTGGATATGATGCCTATGTGAAATTGTACAAACAAAAAAAGAAAGCATGCTATTCTATTTTAAGGAGAACATAGATACAAAACAATTTAAGCTTCTTTTTGATGAAGGAATATAGTAAATCAGTAATGCGTATTTTCCTACAAACAGGGGATCAGCTTTAATTAAAAGGAAGCTATGAAAAAAATCATTTGAATGTAAAAGGATTTTGCCTATAGGCTCTAAGTAACACTGTACATCCCCCACCAAGTTAGCTAAGGAATTAACATGTTTATTTTAAGGGAGCTAAGCCAGGAATATATCTACTAAGTAATCAAGCTGAGATGTGTAAGTCACTCTGAAACTTGACTTTTCTTCATTCATGAGTGACCACTTCTATTTTCCTGCTTTTCAAAGCAAAAAGTTAAAAAAGACTTTCTTATTGTCAAATGTACTAAACCAAAATGTGTTTATATATAGTCTGTAATTTCTAGGGAATTTATCTAAAATAATAAAATATTTTTGTTGCAAATATACTACTGTGAAATACATGTCTGTTATTTTCCCTTACCGCAGTGAACATGGCATTTAAACATCTTTGTTCCTAAAAATAATAAAAAATCAGTGTTGATTTAAAAAATGACTACTGAAGCTCAAATGTTTTTAACGACTACAATGCACTTTAAAGATAAGAGTTATTTTTTTAAGGCGTGTATAAAGAAATATACAGACTCAGATATTGCCAAGAGCTGCCACAGTGGCCACCACCATGGTGTCAACAACTGGGCCCACAAAGCTGCCGTCTGAATGACACACCCAGGACAGAACCCAGGGGAAGAGTGAAAGACACTCTAGTGACTGGAATACAATGCACAGTGGACATTTAGCATTTATGGATTTATGTGCATCATATCAATAATAATAGATACAAACATATTAGTTGGGAGAGTTTAACTAATATTCAGCTTTCACGATATCGTCAGTGGTCAAAATAGCTGAGAATGCAGTTGTCTTAAATACAATAATTACATTCAATTTAACTAAATTAGATATATTGACCGTAATTCTGAGAGAATGCAATTTCTTTCAAAGCCTTTGAAAAATTGACACACACACAACACACAAAGAAATCATTATATGCCATGTATGCCTTCAAGAAAACCGTAAAATCTGTCAAATAAATAAATAGCATGGCCACTATCATCTACTACTATAATAAAGCAAAAATTACAATAACAAGAGTAGAAATAAATCAAAAAGTCAACAAGTAATTTAAAAAAGGAGAGAAAAGAAAGAAAATGTCCCTTTTAAATAACTTTTAGATCAAAGAGAAATTGTAGTCTGTCCATAAATTTTATTAATTAAATTCACAAAAGACAATCGATACCTTTTTTCTTTATTAATGAACAAAAAATCACGGGTAGGTAAAATATTTATTGTTAAGAACTTTGAAAATTGGACATAAACTCAAATAAAATGGAAGGAAAAAAGAAGCACAGGTAACAGCAACAGGTAATGAATCACAACACAGGGAAAGCTAGGATCAATGAATGTGTTCAAAATGTCATGGGATAAAAGAAAACAATAAATTAATTAAGGTAAAAAGAGATGTGGTAAAAGAGAAGTCTCAGAGAAGTAATTATAAAATTTAAATACTCCATGAATAACATCTGGATAAAACAAATAAATTTCTAGCAAAATACCAAATACCAACACTGATATCAGGAGAATGTATCATTTATATTCATATAAATGGCCTTAGAAAATAAATAATGTTTTCTAAAGACAGTAAGAAATGGATGAACCCTACAGCTACATACAGTGCAGAGCAGGTGAGGACGGGGAGGCATGACAAACATCTTTTCACTCAAATTCACTTTGAAAATGTTTTTTTTTGAATTACAAGTTAATATGAGTGTACAGATGTTTAGGTTACATTGTTTTCAATTCTAAGGTAAAGTTCAAGTTGTAATTGAGCCCATCACCCGGGGGACTTGCTGAACACCTAGCGGCTGAGCTCCTTAGGTGAGCTCCCCCTCCCTCCCTCCTCCTGTCTCCTCCTTCTCCCCACCCCTAGCTAGACTATATTTGCTCCAGAATGTTTATTGCAGCTCAATTCACAATTGCCAAGACGTGGAAGCAACCCAAGTGCTCATCCACCCGTGAATGGATTAACAATCTGTGGCCTGTGCATACCACGGAGTACTATTCAGACAGACCATAGAGACTTTATCTTCTATATTTACCTGGATGGAGTTGAAACACATTCTTCTTCGAAAAGGATCTCAAGAATGGAAAAATATCCAGTGTGCTCAATACTAATATGGAACCAATATATAAACAATTACACACCCCCATGAATGAAAATATTTTGTTTTGATATAATTCGAAGATTACAGGAGTCTCCATCCCTCCTCCAGCCGTCAGCACACACCTCCTGCTGTGCTCCTGTCCTGTACCTGGGAAGATCCAGCCGGATCCCAGGCGCAGGTAGGAGTCCGGCGCTGCAGCCACCTCTGAGCCAGGGCGTCCCCTCGGTCCTTCCCAGGACACCGTGACTCTGATATTTTTGGAAGTCTGTTGTTATGTTGAATATCCCTTATTTGGGGTTAGCCTGATTTTCCTCATGACTGAGTTGTTAGATACAGGTAATAACATTTTTGCATGAAAAGCAGAAAAAAAAAAAAAAAGATGCCGGATCCATTTGTCACCTGCTAACAGAGGACAGATGATGCCAGTTTTGTTTTACCGCGGAGACGGCATCATGTTTCGCCACTGTAAAGATATTCCTTTTTCTGTTATCATAAGTATTTTCCCGGGAGCTACTTTGGGACTCTGCAGACCCCCATGGTTTATTTCGTCTTAGTTCACTATTTTAGCATTTATGGATGTTTCTTGTCCTGGTTAATTATAATTCTGTGTCAAATAGTGATTTCCTAATCCCATCATTCCGCTTACGTCTTTATTAATTGATGTTCTACAGAAAGGAGAGGTGTTTCTTCTCCCCCTTAATTTATTTCAGTGTGGTCTCCTGATTTCCTATTTTATCCAATGGGTTGTAATCTGTAAATACTATTACTTATTTTGCTGATGGTTTCAGTTCTAGATTTGGCCAAAGAAAATCCCTTCAAGATAGATTTTCTTCAAAATTTTGCTCAAAAGAAATTATGCTATCAGTGTAAAATTTCAACCATGGACGTTCATTTACACTAATAGGAAGCAGGTTAAATTGTGTCCCATGGTCACTGAATGGAAAAGCTAAGATTTTGTGGTAAAATTAATATAATATTAAGTTAACCATTTTAACCATTTCAAGTTTATAATTCAGTAGCATTCAATGTGCTCGCTTTGTGCTACAACCACTACCGACCTCCAAATCTGTTCTTCATTCCAAACTGAACTCCGTAGTCATTAAACAAGAACTCCTCATCCACCGCTGTCCCCAGCCCCTGGAAACCACCATTCTGTCTTCTGTCTCTATGGATTTGACTACTCCAGGTACCTCACACAAGCATAATCATTAAATAAATATGTGTCCTATCTATTTGCCTTATTTCACAGAGCGTACAGCCTTCAAGGTTGATAACATTTGTTCTGCTTTATTTTCACCTTTGGCCGTTGTGAATAATGCCACTTGGAGCATATAAAGACGGGTGGACAGATACCATTCTGGTGGGGTGGAGTGGGGGATTGGCCTGGCTGTGTCTATGTGCCATGGAATTCCCTACCTTTTAGGATGTGGCTTTTTCTTGACTGGATGTTTATGAGGTTGTTGTGGAGTTATGACTGGTTTCCAGACCTGATATAAGGTTATTTTAGCAGGTCTCTGGCTGTTTTCAGAGGTCTGTAAGTGGAATAAGGGCTTGGAACCTGATAGTCCACCACTTTCTTGACCTTACTCATGTCTCTGTGTACGGACAAGGGATGTATTTTTTTTTTTTCAATATATCAAGTGCAGAGTAGTGTGATTCATAAGTATGGGCCAAAGAAAATATTATATGTTCAAATCAGAGTAAAATTCTCAGGTAAGATACATTAAGAAACCAATAAAATCTCTGAGGAAAAGAAGTCAGACAGCTGGATACTGGGAGACGAAGCTGATTCCTCCCATCACAATATAAAAATTTGTACATTTTGGATTTTATAATATGGCTGATAGTACTTATTTAAAAACAAGTTTATCAAGATGCAGATGAACCAAAATAATACACGAGGAAGGGCAAAGTGAGAGGACAGACCTTAGGAGCAGCACGTGAATGAGCCCAAACCTAAGAAAAGGGAAGCACTGTGATCACATTGCATCATGGGAACAGTAACCCAGCAAGTGCCCCAAGAACACACCGGAGGAAGGGCCAGCAGAGGGCAGGGCCCACGTTGGCCACTCCTTCAGAAGCAGCAAACGAACCTGAAAAGTTTCCCTGGAGGACAAAACTATCTTTAGGTCCTTGTAATGTTATCTGTGCAGGCTGAAGGTGCTCTTTCCAGATTTAGGCAGTAAAACTGTCTCCAGTTCCTGAGATACCAGGGAAGACGAGCCCACACGCTCCCCCACGATGATAAGTAAGATTCCCACTGGTGTGATGGGTGCTCCATGGTATCACATGTGCTCAGTGCTGGAGACGTGTCCAGGCCATAGAAGGAATGATCAGCTGGGAGGATATTTCCACCTCGAGGGGATTAATCGATGGGAGAGCACTTGACACATTTTAATGCCCTTTGAAATACTGCACTTTCATCATTTCCTATCAAGGATTCTCTTCATGTCATACGTATCCCATTTATTTTCGCATTTCTTGGGCTTGTTTCCTTGACATTCTTGTGTAATAAAAAGATTGCATCACATAACATGTTGGCCCTAGATAGTTTGGAAACTATGTTCTCAATTTTGTCTGTACCTTATAAAATGTTTTCACTTAAAATATATTATCTTTGCGTACAATAGACTTATTGGTGCATAATTCACATGTGTAACATCAAAGGCTCAAGTGACATTTCCCAAAGATTTACTTGGAAACCAGTATTACTTATTTCATAGAAAATGTAGTTCCTATAGTATCTTTTATCTTAAACATTTTCTACTATTTCATAAACCAATTGTAGTCTAAGGTTATTAGTCATGAAAACAACTGAGAAAGCATAAAAAAAGAAACTGCATTAATGGAACCTGTTTTGCGATATACACATGTAGTAAACCATGTATGGGCTCAATATACTCTGATGTCATAATTTTCTAATATTTAATAATAAGCTTATGTTTCATATGCATCAATGCAGCTCAAGCCACAGAAAGCACGTGTACACATTTCTACTAATGTTTCACTCCAATAAGAAAAACCTGGGTGCAAATTACTGAGCGCTCCCCAGTAGCCATCTTCCTGCTTTCTTTTCCTGATGGATTAACTTTTCTCCCAGTATATGTCCAATATTCACCTTTTTAGCTGCCTTTGTAGTTAAGGCATAGGTAAGATAATTCATCCTGGATAAAGAGAATTGCTAGGAAGTCTGCTGAGTGGCATCTGGGAGAGGTTCTCTCTCTCTCTGTGTGTGTCTGTGTAACATGAGGAAAAACATCACCCTTCTAGGATTTGATGGCTTCTGTGAGGATGTGATGTTTGGGGCAGTGGCAGCCCTTTCCAAAATACTGGCATAGAGATGTGATGTTGGTGTCCCTCCAGTGATCTAAATGTGATCATGTTTGAAAATGTCTCAGCTAATTGTTTTAACATAGAACCTTGCAGCAAGGGGTCAGAACGCAGTTTTGCAATTTTTATTTCGTGTCATTAGATTTTGTTGCTTTAACTATGGGGGGGGAATAAAAGCATTTTAATGTGGAAAAAAAAAGAAAAACCTGGGGATTGAAAATAAAGTCAGTCCACTTAAAGTAATGCAAATATGCAAATAAACAGGTGTATGCAAATATATATGCTAATAAACAAGGTTTTAGCTTTCTTTTAAAATTATCTACTTTATATTATCTTCAGATAATCACTGTGGAGTTTTTAAGTGATTTTAAATAGTCACCATTTGAATTTACGGCTGTTTCATTTTTCTGTAACAAATAGAGTAGCTAATTTCATAAAACAAGGAGGAAAAACTTAATCTTTCAAAATGATACGACATCTTTCAAGATATAAAAATCCTTCTGAAGCCCTCAATGTATCTAATTATTATCTGTTTCCCAAAGGCCAAGAGATACAGATCTTCAAGAGATTTATAAATAACAGTCAATGCGTTTGTTCAGAGGTGGTTTTGTTTTTATTCCTTTTCCTTTTATTAAAGCCGGACAATATATGTTTTTAGTTAAATCTATGTAAGGTTGAGGACTATTTAAATTAATTTTAAGGTCAGAAGAATAAATTAGATGGAAATACTCTGACTCTTTTTTTCACATGAGTTAGAATGAATCAGAGAGAAGGTAAATGGCCAGCATTGCCTTGAAAATTCACAGCCTGGCTTGAACTGTGGAACTTGAATGTGCAGATTTAAACTCACATAATAGCCTTGTAGCCCTCAGGATCTGCCTTAATTAAGTGAAGTGCTCTATGACAGACGCGTGGTAGGTTTGGTAGAATTAAAGGTGTGTCTGATGGGTCTCTCTCTACCTACCGGTCTGCACCCTTTCACTTATTTTCTATTGTGAAGACTACGGAACATGAGGTAAAATGCTGACCTCAGTTTCTGCATGTTTTATGTGAGGTTTAAGACAAATACATGCTCTGCTCCATTGCAGTGATGTTCGCATAGCATTTAGCTTCTATTTGGTTCAGCAAAAATGGATTTTCCTCCCCAGGTTTATTACTTTGATAGTTATTCAGTTGAGTGAGTGTGTTTCTAAAGCAATTTTGATCGTGTCATCGGACATAGTTTAAGTGAGACAGGCTGACGGGGCCTTTTCATGTTTCTTACTGTGGGTAATTGCTAGTTCCACAAATGTCAAAAAGCTCCATGTTCTCACAGGGCTGCGAGCAACATTGCCAATTCAAGGGCAACAAAATGTGAGAAACGATTTCAATGCTTTATGGGCATCGATTTAGGAATAAACAATAGGAATTCATATTTAATGCTCAGTATTCTCTCATAAATCCAGTGCTTATAAGCTGCAAATATCCATTAATTTAGTGATATAGAAAATGGCTGGAACAGGACTGTGACAGCTCTTACAGAAAAACAGTCGTGACTTTCCTTAATTCTTTTTATCAGTCCCGACAAGTCTCATATAGCCAAGATAATATCCCAACTTCAAGCTCTATTCCGAGTAGGCTTTGGTGCTAACATTTTTCTTTGGTGTGTGCTAATTCACGAAGAGGGAGGTTTGAGCAGCAGTTGTTGTGTCCACAGGATAATATAACACGGACCAGAATTAAGTGAGAAGCAGCAGCTGTTGATGAAGTCATGAACGATGACCCAGCACATCCCACACCTGGAGGGAAGGGGCCTCTCTGAGGGTCAGTCATGGGCAAGCAGGTTTCCCACCTGTGCCGTCCTGTGGACTACTGCTCACACACAAAGTGAGTAGGGTGTCGTGGAGGTCGGGGCCAGGCCCAGGAAGCCTGTCACCATGGGAAGGATCGTGGTTTGAGAAGGAATGCTCAGGGTTCCAGGAAGTGCGACTTCCAGTTTCGAGGTGGCCCCTGCACAGACCTGCTGGTTTAAAGGGCTGTAAGACTGCAAGCTGTGCCCTACTACTGCAGGCTCCTCACACATGAGGGCCACACTGACCATGGGGATTTCAGGGGTGCACCGACAGGGAACCACAGGGCCCCAGGGAGAGCTGGATCCATCCACCTGCTTGGGCTATTGCTAAGGGTACGTTCTTTGTGCCTCTTCTGGTTTTTTATTTTGGGGCCTTGCTTGTTTATTGAGACAATGTCTCACTCTATGGCCCAGGCTGGAGTATAGTGGCATCATCACAGCTCACTGCAGCCTTGGAGTGAAATCCTGGGCTTAAGGGACCCCCTGCTCAGCCTCCCCAGTGTTTTCTGGTTTGGGGTGACTCAGTGCAAACAAAATGATAGCTAAGCTGCATCATCATCTTCACCATTCTTAAGCTTGTACCAGATTCCATAGCCTGATCTGGGTGACCTCTCTGCTATCCAAATAAAGTGAGACTAAGTTAATGTAAGGTGAGTCAACAGACACCCCTGAGTCTGGCTACAGTAGGTGATGGGGAAAGGGGAAACAAAAGTCCAAGCTCCTTGTATTGCTGGAAAATCTCCACTATTCTTCTTTAATTGTCAGGAATAAGGGGAGTGGAAACTGGCCTTTTGCCACTCACAAGTCACACGTGTTCTGCTCTCAGAGTATCCTACAAGCATCTGTTGAACACTCACCATGTCCCAGGCAGGAGTCCAGTTGAAGATGGAGGCAGGTTCCTGCTGGTGGGGAGCACCTCCCAGCAGTCAGGGACAGACGATGAGCACAGCATTCCAGAAAGAGCACACACTGTGCAAACACAGGAAGTAGAGCAGAGAGAGGGTCGGCCGCGGAGCGGTGGGGCTTCTGAGTGTGAGACGGGCAGGCAGGTGAGCAGCTGAGCTTCATAGGCATGAGGGGGGTGGCACTGGGCTTCACAGGCATGAAGGGGGTGGCGTTGGAGGGAAGAGAAAGCATCACCAGCTCCTGCAGTGGGGACAGGAGGAGGAGGGACGTGGAGGGAGCTGTTTTCCCACCACTGGGGAGCCCTGGGTTCTGTCTTTCTGCACAGGCTCCCTTGAGATTCATCTCGACTCTCAGGGTTTAAAGTGATCCACGAAGCAGGGATTCCTGAATCCACACTTCCCATCCAGACTTTAATGAACACGGGGCTTGACTTCATCATTCCACATGTAGGTGTCCATTTCTCCAAGCTCCATTTGTTGAAAAGACTATTTTTCCAATTAAATTATCTTGGAAACCTTGTTGAAAATTAATTAACCACAGGCATGAGGATTTATTTACGAACTCTTGAATCTGTTTCATCCGTGAAGATTCTCGTCTTCACGCTGGGCCCACACTGTCTTCATTAGTATGATTTTGTGATGACTTTAAAAGAAGTATGAGTCCTCCAACTTGGTTCTTCTTTTCCAGCACTAGCTCAGCTATTCTAGATCCCTTGTATTTTCTTAACTTTATCTTAATTAAAAAGTTTTATGTGGATTATTGTAATTCATATCCAAAGAAATAGGTATTTCTGTAGGTGGAGAGAAATCTCCGGTAGCCCAGATTGCTGGAGACAGTCTGCGTTGTGCTGGTGTCTCAGCACGGTTGTTAGGTGTGTCTTCCTTTCACTCCCCAGAGATTCTATTTGGAACGACAAAGTATTTGGTCATCCTAATTTTAGACCACATAAGTGTTACAAAGCCCTGTGTTTGCCCAAATAAGGAATTGAATCTGTCAGAGAACTGGGTAGAATCCATGGTCCATTCCAGTTATGAAATTATTTGAGTGTTTTAGTATGAAAGAAAAAAACAAGGAGAAGGATGCATTCGTATTTTATTCTTCGTCTTTTTTGTATCTGCCCACAGAGATACTTCTGTTTTGTGATCTAGGTGATTACCTAAAGACCTCTCAACAAGGTCAAGGTGAAGACGCTGAAGGTGCCCAGTGGTGGAGAAGCCTGAATATGGAGCATGGGAGAGTCAACTCAGAAGAAAGGATGAATTGAGTATTACTCAGTTCCAGTACTTTTTGTGTTCAAGGTCACTTCCAAAGCACATGATTTCTTCCCCTTTTCTCTCTCTTGCTCTCTCTTTCTCCCGCTCATACATAAACACACACACACACACACACACATTCATGCAAACAAAGCCTCCCTTCCTTTATAAAGTGACACAGATAGAGGGGTCACAAGACTTAATTCCCAGGATTTGCCTCATATGATGTTCTAAGGAAATGGTGTGTGAACTATTTAGCCTCACATCATTGATGATTTAGGAAGAAATGACTAGGGCTGAAGAGGACTCAAGATGGCTCTGTAAATAACTTGGCCTGGATGACCAAGGAGATTGTCAGGCATCATTTATACCATAGAATGAAAAGTAGTATATTGGGTTGAATGTAAGATTCTGCTCACAAAAATTTTTAATAATCACTCCCCACAGTTTGAAAAGGAGGACATTCTTATGTGAATAAATTCCACTTCACTGTACAATACATAACATTTATAAATCACTACTATGTAAGTATACACTGCTTAGGATAAATGCTTTCATTATCAAACCAGAAACAACTAAAACAGGAATCTTCTAGTCAAACAACAAAATTAGAATCTATAATATGTAAACCAGCGCATTAAGCCACATAATTTTTAAGGTGTAGCCTTTACCTAACTGTGAATAGCTTTGTATTAAAATCATCTCAGCTATTTCTTCATGATGGAAAATACACGTGAAGACATTTGAAGCACTAATAATGGCTATTTCTTTTTATTGTGACTGTTGATTCTACCAACTAATTGCTAGGCGTGATTCCACTCACCGTGCCTGGCAGCAGGGCAGCTCTCCTTCTCAACACTGCAGTTGCCTCATGAATCAAAGCGCACTGGCAGGCTGCAAAGTGATCATAATAAAAACGTCCTATGAATTTCTCCGAGCAATTACCATGTTTCATTCCTTATTATAAAAGGGAACATTGACTTTTCCTACTTTGCAGGTAGAACCATGGAATAAAGGCTCGCTTAGTCAGATGCCCTGCAGTGTGGTCTGTGGGACACTTGTGTCCTCTGTGACAGTGACGGCTGAAGCTCAGATGTGTGTGCTGGCCTACTGGGCCTCTTTGTCCCCACACCCATCACACCTGGGCCAACAATATTATAACAAATCATAAAAGCATGAAAATCCCTTTCTCTCCGTTCCACTCATTGTGTGAACCACTGTCTAGGAGATATGGGTCCAGGCTGTTCTTGGGATGGCAGGGGGTTCGATCGAGACAGGAATGCTCACTGCACAATGACCCCATGAGACAGGGAAGAGAGGAGTTTTTAAAATGGTAGATGTCTTGGGGAAGAGAGGAATTTTGAATGTGACAGATGTCTTGCCAGGAGGATGGGAGAGGCTTCTTCAAATGTTCTCCCTAACTAACAGATCACGGGCTCTTAAAGGAGAAGCCCTGGGCCTTGGGGAAAGTCATATGCCTCCATGTCCAGCCGACATGCTGCTCGATACTAAAGAGAGAAGTTACGTAGGGGTTAGAATTTTCAGAGTCTTAGGGTGAATATTACAGCCTATTGTACCTGTGTCTGTGTGTGTGAGAGAAAGAGAGAGATAGAGGGAGAGAGAAACCCAACCCTTAATAAACTCATAGACTCACCCTTCTTTAGTTTACAAAAAGCCACCATTCTTCCACCAGCCCAGTAGAATCAAGACCCAAATTTTCCATGAGGATAATTTTTACTGTGTTTTATTGGGCAGTTTTATAGATTGGAAAGGGTAATAATGTTATAACATGCCAATTAAATGGCTTCAGACGAGTGGATGATTCTTGTAAAATTGGTGGAGAGAGATTGTGCTAACAGCTTTCTGTCTATAATTGTATTTAATGTTAAATCACCTAAACACTATTGTCCCGGTCTATACAGGAGGGAATTAAAGGGTTATGAATTTTAACACCCATATTATTCTTATGAAAATGCATCAGCTGATTTTATGAAGGTGTACAGTACTTTTCAAGTCTGTGTAATTTAGTGGGTACTAGAAGACTTTTTGTAAGCCTTGGTTGAACAGTTACTTTATGAAAATAATTCATGTCCAGCTTTGCCATAGAAGGTCGTTTATGCTAATCTGTGACTTCCCTGTGTCTGAGTCTCTGACTGTCCAGCACAAACTCTGTTGGTCTGACTAATATTAAAGATGTGGCCCAGTTAGTAACCACCCTTCAGGCTGTCAGACGCTGCCCATTTTTATGTGTTGCACGGCAATAGGAAGGTTCTGCCCCCCCAGTTAGACGAAGGCCATAGATTTTGGTCACCTTCACATCTTCCTTAATAAGTTCTTACTACTAGATAAATATGCATGTATGAGCTCCTTAGTTACTAAAATATGTTTACTAGGAAATACTAAAAAGTGTGAGGAAGAGGCAAGCATCCTATAAATCCACTGCCCAGCAATGGTGTTAATAACATAGACACTTGTGCACACACTTTCAGGCAGAGTCTTGTACTACATTACCTTATTAATTTTTTTTTCTTTTGAGACGGAGTCTCAAGCTGTCACCCTGGCATGGCATCATGGTTCATAGCAACCCCAAAATCTTGGGCTTACGCGATTCTCTTGCCTCAGCCTCCCAAGTAGCTGGGACTACAGGTGCCTGCCACAAGGCCTGGCTATTTTGTTGTTGTTGTTGTAGTTGTCATTGTTGTTTGGCAGGCCCAGGCCAGGTTCGAACCTGCCAGCTCTGGTGTATGTGGCTGGTGCCCTAATCACTGGGTGCCAAGCCACATTACCTTATTGTTACCTGAGCATCTACCTTGCTATGACATATTATGTAATCCAGATTCCCACTTTTCTGGCTTTATCATGATTTAGATGACCAATTTTCTACTATTCAACTTTTAGACTATTATTTTTGTACATAAACTGCAGGGATAGACTTCCTTTGATATAATTCCTTCTATTTGTTTCTTATCATTACCTTAGTGTATAGTCCCAAAAGTGGTATTTTGGTCAAGAAGTTGGATGTTTACTGCTTCAGTGTGTGTTGACAGCTGCCATTCACAGAGTTTGCACAGCTATGCCGCTTTGCCACCAGGACATCAGGAAAGCCCACATTCCGCTTTTGTACTAAAATGAGAGGTTAGACTTTTTAGTCACATAAATTTGTTGTGAAAATTATGTGTTACTGGTGTTCTAATTTACATCTTTTACTGCAAAAGCAAAAGAATGTTTTTCTGTGTTTACCTGTCCTTTGCTTGTTTATATTTTATTTGTTTATGCATTGCCCATATTTCTATTATAGTACCGACATACTTCTCATTGATTTATATGGAACTTAAATAAAGAAAGAGCATGTCACTGTGTATCGTGTGCATTTTAGATGTGTGTTATAGCAATCTTTGCACATGCTGTGAGCATTACCTCGGGAACAAATCATATTCACAAGAGGTTAGGTAACAGTTGGCAGAGTCTGTTTGCAAGAAGCTGAGATAAAAAAAAAAAAGTAAAGATTCTTCTATTTGAACAAAAATGTGCTCAAAAAAGTTAAATAACCTGTCAGAGGCCCTAAGGCCGTACAGTTGGGAAGATGTGATTCAAACCGAGGCAGTCTGGCTGCAGAATTCATGTTTGACCATTACTTCTTATTTTTGAATACCAAGAAAACAAACACAAAATTACTTACTATTCTGAGGAAATTTTAACCAAAAAAAAAGTGCTTCACCATACGTACTCTCAGCTTTGAGCCATATTTGCATCTGGTTTCAAAATCCACTCTCAGGACGGATGAACTCACCATAGGGGCAGGATCATTCTGCAGCGTGGTGTCTCGTAATGGTGCTGTGGGCATTAGGAACACTGAACTGTCTGCTAAAACTGTAGTCTTCTGGTCTGGGTCTCTGATGTACGGATCAGAACATGCTACAGTAGTTCCCAGAAGTCTGCGTTTTTAAAGGTCCCTCACCGGCATTCCACATAATTCTGATGCTCACAAAGGTCCCTGCTTAGGGAGGCTGATTCCAAAAGTGACAGTGCCATTCCAAGGAATCATTCAGGCAAACAGAGCTGGTGACCAGAGTCTCCACCTAGTGAAATATGATGTAAAAAGATTCTAAGTGGTGGTCAGGCAAAGCTGCTAGGTATTGATAGGAAGGTACGTTCCAGGTGGTCCAGGATGGTGGGAAAGTAATTGAGCTCTTTGAGGAAGAGAAATATTTAGTGGCAAGTCAGGTGAACAGGCCTAGGCCTGGGGGTGGGTCTGCCCCCTGGGCACACGAGCCAGTGGTCACTGAGGATGGAATGTCAGCCTGACGATGGCCTGGCGTCAGGGAGGTCTCAGGAGGTTCTGGGACTTGGGGCCTGCACTGATGTTCAGTTTCCACTTGATAATGAGGCTGTTGGTCTTCCTGACAATATGACTCAAATTCACAGCACCAGACAGCTCAGAGATGAGGCTGCCTGGAAACTATCAGCTCCATGTGGGTCTATTGTGGACTTAGCTGTGGGCTGCAGGGTCACAACAAAAGCTAAACTGTGCACTTTGAACAAAGGGTCTTTGGCCCCTCTAGGTTTTATTTAACTAGCCATGCAATGCCATGTTTTTATATAAAAAGTTAAGCAGAACATCCAGTAAACAGTTTGCCAGCTGTTTGACCTTGCCGTCTATCTTACCAACCGCCCCTCCACCCCCAAGCCTCAGTTTCCCTTCCCAACCTGCTCTCTGCTGTAGCCTCCCCCTTTCTGGACAGACCGATGACGACGCTGGGTGCTTTTTACCAGCAGTCTTTGTTCGTGATGCTACTGAAGAGTTTTTCAGTTCTCAAATGTGGCCATACTTTGTGTATGAGAGATTTTGAAAGCAATTTCCTCTGATTTCTAACAAAGGGATATTATTTCTCTCACTGCTTCTGCCACAAGGGTCTTAATGTGGATGAGAAACGCTGTTGAGTTTGTGATTTTTAAAAAGTGGTAAGCAAATGATGCTATGTTCACAGTATGTTCTGAAACACGCGGGCGGCTTCCCCGCAGTGTGGGACTCTGAGGCAGCTTTCTGGTTTGGAGATGTCTCCACAGCGTGTGCTACTGACCAACCACCTCTCACCCTGACGTCTATGAATGTTGCTAAATGAACTAGAATTGGTGATTGCTCTAAAACTTCAGCGTTTTCCACTCATCATTCAAATGCCTGGCAGATCTTGGCCCTTCAACTTCTGTCTTCAACAGGTGACATCTTTAATTTTGATTGTTAATCAAGACTATTTCCTGGAAGGACTGTTTTTACAGCCTCCCTTGGGCGAGTCGTGAGTGTTCATCAGAGCTACCCGAGATGTTAATCACCATTGCTTCTTTCTTTGCTGTCAGTGTCACACCTACAACGATGTTAATAAATCCATCTCCAAGAGATGACTCCATCGTTTCTCCAAGTCTACCAAAAGATAGTCAACAAAAGAAAAAATGAAGCAAAGTTCTAATTAAGAAGTGTCAGTTTTGCTTTAGTGAAATTAGTGAGGTTTCCAGCAATGAAGCACCATCCAGAGGCGAGGCAGGAAGCTAACTCACCTGACTGAGTTTCAGTCCTGGCTCCGTGAGAAACTAGTTTAGGACCTTGTGGGATCCATCTTCATATATCTGCTTCCCTCCTGGAAGAAATTAAACATACGAGGCATCAGGACAGGCTCCCAGCCTAAGATTACATGCCATCTCTAAAATCCTTGCCTTCCATGCATCTGTGGAATATACTGTGTTACCCTCAATTTGTATGGGAGAGAAATCATTTGTGGAGCTACAAAGTATCGTTATAGTTTGATTCCTTCTTGTGTGGGGCTGGATTAGCTTTATAGTGAGCAACAAATTGCTTTGGTTTGCCTGCAGTGGGAGATAAACTCAGAGGCCCACACCCCCCATAGAAGGTCTTTGTTGCCCACCACAGGGGCAGCATAAGAGGCCTGGATGTTGCTGGAATAAAGGACATTTACCAGAAACTGTAACGGGTTCCATTTATGGTTTGTTTGTTTTTGGGACAGAGTCTTACTCTGTTGCCCTTGGTAGAGTGGCGTGGCTTCACAGCTCACAGCTCACAGCTCACAGCAACCTCAAACTCTTGGACTTAAGGGATTCCCTTGCCTCAGCCTCCCAAGTAACTGGGACTACAGGCACCTGCCACAACACCTGGCTAGTTTTTATTTTAGAGATGGGGTCTCGCTTTTGTTCTGGCTGGTCTCCAACTCCTGAGCTCAGGCAATGCACCTTGGCCTTCCAGAGTGCTGGGATTCCAGGCGTGAGCCACTGTGCTCAACCAGGTTATCCAATTACTGACCAGCGAGCACCATGCCTGGGCCCTGCCTTTCTCCTGGGCTGTGGCAGGGCTCTGAGGTGGCCTCCAGCACTGCCATGCCCTGCCAGTGGGGGCATCAGGCCTCCCATCATCTTTCAGAGTCTGCTCACCACCTCCCCCACGACACACCTGTCCACCTAGACCTCCATGCCACGAAGCTGCGCAGTCTTCTGGAGGCTCCTGTCACCCGCAGAAGTGGAGCATCTGCTCCCTTTGGGGAGAGGCTTGTTGGGGGAGGACCGTGTCCCTGGAGACGCGGAGGGGCTCTGGAAGCACAAATAACTCACTCCCTAGGAGAAAGCTCCTTTTCACCACTCATCCTGGATGAGCACAAAAGCCATTGACTTTGAGTAGGAAGAAGAGGGGTTCAGTTCAGGTCTAGAATTAGGACCAAAAGCAACTTCACTATGGATGATAAGCTTTCCTATGAGTGCTGGACTCTCTGAGGACATGCATAAAACCTAGATGACTGACAAAACATGACTGAGTTGATGATGAGCCGGACTGAGCCTTGCCTGGTTTCAGATTTCTCATGCAGGGCATCTCCGGCTATACAACAAGGGCAGCAGGTTAGACATCAAAGGTCTCCATACAGGGGGCCCTGCAATTAACCACTCTAGAAATAAAAGGACTCAGACTAGCTCATTTCTATTTTGTTCTCCTTTCTTTCTTTCTTTTTCCCTGCTTTGGAAGTCTGTTCTTTAAAATTTGCCAAGCAGTTGAATTAAGCAAGGGCAAAATTTCATTTGAAGTGAAACTGGCCCAAATCTCTCTTTTGGAGCCCTCCCAAGTGCACGGTAAAGAATGTCTGGCATCTGGGTCCATTAGGAGTGAAACGTAACCAGCTCCAAATGTTCTCTGCTTTGCTAACGCCAGGCCCCTCCGTGAAGGGCCAGTGGAATACAAAACAGGCTCTCAGCCTAAAATAGAATCTCCATATTTCTCTCCCTCTTCTCCTGCAAATATGCTTTTAAAAACACCGTCAGTGGAGGGATAGAACCCTTCTACTGCGTTGCCTTGACAGCTGCACATTTTATGCTGAAACTGTAAGTTCTATAGTCTAATTCACACTCTGTCATGAAGGATATTTTCCTATTCTTTGAGAACAGAATCAATGGTATGTTTGAGACCTGTGAAAAGATGAAAACATATTTTCTCTTTTCCAACTTCTTGTATAATCGAATGCTCTGAAATACATACATTTCTTTCCAATTTGAATATTCTTTTCCATTTTATGTTTCTATGTGTACATACACACGAAGGTCCTTAGATAAGCACACGTATTTACACGCACAAGTATATGTGAGTGAAAAAGGAGAATTGTGAATTGTGCTCATGTTTCCTCATGTATGGATCATCTGTATTCATACTTCCAACGAATATTTATTAAACACCTATATTCAGAGCACTCTTAAGTTTGGGGGCTACTATTCTGCCCTCACAAGGGTAATATTCTATAAGTATCTATTGTATGATCACCATTTGGGGTGAAGCGTATACATTTGTGGCTTTATACAGTACCAAAAATATTATGATAGGGGAATTATAAATAATTGAGATGACTATTTTTTCTGAGCTGTTGCTTTATTTATACCAATTATTAAGTGCTAAATATTCTTAATTCTATTTTGTTACATTTTATAAATAGGATCTTTATTAGTATCTTCCTATAACATTTATTAGTCATATGAAAAAATACACAAATTTGAATGAACGTATAATTGTTTATCTCCTAAATTAATTCATTGACAGACAAGGTAACATACATAGTTCTATAATATATATTCCTAATCCAGGATCCAAAGCAAAATGTCTTCCTGCGCATACTTTTCTGGCTTACATCAATTGTACTGTATTATTTATCGGATTATGAAACTCATGCAATAAAGCTTGTAAGAATGTATAAAGTACAAGAAAAGACATTAAAATCTATGGAAAAACAAAAGTGGAGACAGGTGGAGACATTAGGTCTGTAACCATAGACTTCTCCTGATCTTGGAGAACTCGGTTGATGTTGGTGCTTCTCAGCTATAGTTGCAAATTAAAATGATTTAAGTAGCTTAAGAATACAGATTCCAAAGTCCCTCCCTGCTGAAAGTCTGGTCTGATTGGCCCCCTGAGGTGGGGCTCCTTACCAGATTTGATTTTTAAAAGTTTCAAAAGGGTTTCTAATCGATAGCCAAAGCCAGAGGACCCCTCTTTTACTGGGACCAGATATTTGTCTTGCAGCTTTGGGGCAGATAATGCCCTGAAGACTTAGCCAGTTATATTGGAGGATAAGTCATTTAATCAATAAGATCTGTAAGGTCAAAAACAAGGCAGTTCAGGACAGTATAACACTTAGTGGTTCTGAGAGTGAATATATTTTTCCTAGGGGACATTTGTGGACATACTGTGTCATAATGAACAGCCACCTTGTTAAGAGTCCCAACAAGCCACACAGCCATGCAACCTGTGGGGCTCCTTTTAACACCCCCATTGGTGGTGCCACATCTGACTAATTTCTATTAAATTCTCTAAGCAACTCTGCTATTAAAAAACAGGAAAGGAAGAAAATTTAGCAAAAGCACAAAGCTGTGGAAATCCTTTGTGCCAGAAGAGGCAGTGGTATCCCATCTAGTATGTGTCTAATACACACTGACTGAGGACAGACTCATTCTCATTGTATTGAGGCTCTGCTATATCCAACAAAGGGTTCACTTAAATTCACAAGGGAAACAACTTAGAATTAGAGAGGAAAGAAGGGCAAAATTAATACCAATAAATGGTAAGGAAAGGATTTCTTTTTGTAAGAGCTGGGCATTTTTCAACAGCAAGGATAATTTTTTTCAGTATCATTAGTCTTGGTAAAGGGCTGATAATAGCAAAAACTGAAAACGATGCGCAGAAACCCGGTCCGTGTGATTTCAGCCATAGTTTTAGACTTAGACTTTATACATCTAAACATCAGCTTTTTATGTGGCAGAAAAAAGGGATTCCCATCAAAACAAATTCAAGAGCTGATATTACTGGGAAGCACGGAATGCTTAGCATTAAGGTCACAGAAATAGATTGTAAAAGTTTCATACTGTGACCTTCCAAGGGACGTACTATACAATATAGAACTCACACCCTTCTGTGGTGATGATTGGGGAATCAATTATTAGCGGCTTTACGCCTGAGGGAAGATAATTGATCATTTGTTTCTTGTGCTATGATTGCCTCGCTGCAGTGCCCAGGGGTCCCCAAACTCTGTCAGCCCTGATCCAATCTTCCAGCCCAACTTCCAGCCACTCTGGGCGTGGCAGCCAGAAACCCAGATTTGAAAGGTTGTTGAAGCTTGGTGTCAGAATTTTTTCTTTTTTTGGTGAAATATTTGCTATAAGAGACACTGCCAAATAATTAAATAAATATCACGTGTTTATATAGTAATGGTATTTTACACACTGTGCTAAAGTATCTTTTTATTTTACGGGCAGCAAACCTTGAGAGTAAAGCTGATAGGCTCACCCCAAATATTTTGGGAAATCATGGCTGGCAATGAAGGTCCAGGTACACTTGGAGTCTCTACTGGAGAAAATGGTGAGTTAAAAATGGTGAGTGCAACTGATGAGGACTCCGGGTACCAGGACCAAAATTTCTGAAAAAAATATTTTTTGAAAAAAAAAAAAGGAAAGGGCGGCACCTGTGGCTCAAAGGAGTAAGGCTCAGGTCCTGTATACTAGAGGTGTTGGGTTCAAATCAGCCCTGGCCAAAATCTACAAAAACAAACAAACAAAAAAAATAACTCTATTCTCTAAAGTTTTGAGGCTATGTCGTACTGGAAGTTGAAAAGTGAAAAATAAAATAAGCTCTCTTTTGTGTTACTATTCTTCTTTTTTTTTTTTTTTTTTTTTTGAGACAGAGCCTCAAGCTATCCCCCTGTGATGCCATGGCATCACAGCTCACAGCAACCTCCAACTCCTGGGCTCAAGCGAGTCTCCTGCCTCTGCCTCCCAAGTAGCTGGGACCACAGGTGCCTGCCACAATGCCCGGCCATTTTTTGGTTGCAGCCATCATTGTTGTTTGGTGGGCCCGGGCTGGGGATTCGAACCAGCCACCTTAGGTGTATGTGGCTGGTGCCTTAGCCGATTGAGCCACAGGCGCCGAGCCAGGGCTTATTCTTAAAATCATTCTTTCACGAAGAAAGATCCAAAGGTAGTGTGATGAGCTCTGTGGTAACTCAGGCCAAACATTTCAGTTCTGACTAACCGAAGTTCCTTTCGGTAGACGCCCATGTATTTCAACTGATCCTGGAGCTGTATGGTGAGTTCTCTCTCCCAAGTAGACAGAAGACAAGCTGCTAAGTGTTTACCCTGCTGTCCATAGAAATACAATGTGCTTTTCAGTGTATGTCTCAATGAAAGGGGAGGCCTTCTGTTTTTCTTTGTTTTGTTTTGCTTTGTGGTAAAGGGGGATAGGAGTAACAGACCTCAACAATCTGCTGCCTAATTTGTGAAGCCTTAATATTTTCCAGTTTCAACTGACTGACGACTCCTCACTTTAAATAAAGATCCAAGGAAAATATAGCACAGAAAACCCAGGTTAAACAATTACATAGTTTAACAATTCTTTGGAAAATATGCTAATTATAAAAGCACTGTAGAATTGAGCAATTAATCTGTGAAATTAATCCTCCCTCCCTTTCTTTTTCTCTTTCTCCCTGTCTCTCTTTCTGACAGGGTTATTGTCTAGGCTAGAGAGCTATGGCATCATCATAACTCACTGAAACCCCAATCTCCTGGGATCAAGTGATCCTCCTGCTTCTGTCTCTGGAGTACCTGGGACTATAGGTGTGTGCCATCATGCCCAGCTAATTCCTTTTTTGTTTGTTTTGTTGTGAGACAGAATCTCACTTTGTCACCCTTGGTAGAGTGCCCTGGTGTCATAGCTCACAGCAACCTCAAACTCCTGGGCTTAAGTGATTCTCTTGCCTCAGCCTCCCAAGTAGCTGGGACTACAGGCACCTGCCACAAGCTTAGCTTTTTTTAGAGACGAAGTCTAGCTCTGGCTCAGGCTGGTCTCAAATCTGTGAGCTCAGGCAATCCACCCACCTCAGCCTCCCAAGTGCTGGGATTACAGACGTGAGCCACCGTGCCTGGCTTTGCTAATTCTTTTTTTACAGAGTTTCCTGATGTGGCTCAGGCTGGTCTTGAACTCCTGGCCTTAAGAGATCTTCTTGCTTTGGTCTTCCAAACTGCTGGATATAGGCATGGGCCACTGCCCACCAAACACACTATTTATTGAGCCATTATGATAACTTACTACATTTGGCACTAAAAATGTAATGATGAGTAAGATTTAGTCGCTGCTCTCAAAGAGTTTATAGTTTACTGGGGGAGAAAAAGACCCTGTGAGAAAAAAAAGTACAACAAAAGTGTTACAATAAAATGTACAAAATGTCAGCATAGGCAACAACTCTCTCTTGTTAAAACCAGTGAAATCTTAGCAAAGAGTTCTATAAAATGATCACAAGCTATGACTACAATATAGTTATACCTGCTTATTCTTAGAAACCAGAAAGATACCAAACTAGTGGGAGAAATGGCTATGAACTCCCAATTATCCCGGTGCAGAATAGCTAGCCCTGGGTATTTGGGAGTGGCTCTCTCCAGCCCACTTCCCAATCTGCTGACACCTCAGTTCTCCCTCTTACTATCCAACCCATTATCCAATCAAGCCACCAGTCCAGGAGAGGGGCTAGCTCTCCATTCCTAAATTTGCTGCTATAGGAATTATATGAATTAACCTCTATTCCATTCAACTCCACAAACTAGTGATCATTTCCTTTATTGGCATGTTGGACACACATTATAAGCAACTGGTAAACTGAGGTAGCATCTGCTATTAGATGTGGAAGGAAACAGAGGCCACGTACATACACACATATGTTTGGTGAAAAGGAGGTTACATTAGTAAGAAAGGAATTGGTGAAATGTCGGTAGTCACAGGGTCTTCCTGCCTCATGGCCCAGAGGGAACATCTAAGCACTCCAGAATGATGGGATCCTGAGGAGCCCAGCCTGCACACAGGTTAAGAATTGTGGATGAGTATGTGTGTGCTTATATAGGTTTGTAAAAATGTGTGTACGTACGCATGTGTATATGTGCTTAGATGTGTGTATGCATACGTATGCCTATGTGTGTGTATTTGTGCATCTCTATGTGGATATGAAAGTGTGTGTGCGTGTGTCAGGGCAGACAGGCTGCAAAGTAAGTACGCGACTTCTCCCACTCCTCGTGGGCTCGGCCTCTCCCCACCCCCACACTCCCACCCCCCCAGGGACAAAGGCAGAAAGGATGCTCCGTGACCCAAGCCTGCGATAGAAAGTTTGCGGCTCTTTGAGGACGTTCCACCGGGGGCCTCGTGGGTCCCTTGCGGGCTGGCGGATTCTATGCTACCCTGCCGATTTCCCGGGAACGCGGGGCTGCTGCTGCCTCGCGAGGCTGGCGCCGGGACCCCCCCTGCCGCTCTGCAGAGGCGGGCCAGGCCCGGCGGGCTCGGCGGCGGCGGCGCGCGCGGCCCGGGCCGGAGTCGGCCGGCGGCGCCGGCGGGAGGCGGGGGCGGAGGGCGGCCGAGCGGCTCGCAGCTGGGGCGGTCGCCGTCACCTGCGCGGCGCCGTTGCCCTTCGCTCCCGGTGCCCGGCCCGCGAGGGCGGCCCCTGCGGTGGGAGCGCGGCGCGGCGCGGAGGGCGCCCGGCGTAGGCGGCGGCCGTGTGGGCCGAGCCGGTATTTATAGCGCGGTGACAGCAGCGGCGGCAGCGACGCCGCCGGCCGGTCTCGCCGCGCTTCCCAGCCAGGCCGTCGCGACGGAGGGCTGCGCCCGCCCGCCTCTGCCGTGTGCGGCCGCCCGCCCGCCCCGCGCGACCCTCCAGGTGAGTCCGCGGCCCGGCGCGGGGCCCCTCCCGGGCCGGCCGAGCGCGGCCGCCGCCGCTGCCTCCCGTCCCCCCCGCGCACCCAGCGGCGGCGGCCGTGGAACCCGGGCCGGCCCCCGAGTCCCGGCGCCTCTCGGCCGCCCTTCCCGAGCGCGGCACCCGGAGAGGCGGGCAAGTGTCCCCGAGGGGCGCAGAGGGGACTCCCGGGGAAAGGCTTTGGGTGGGAGCCCTGAAACTCCCGGGCTCCGGGGGCCGAGGGACGGCGGGAGAGCAGACCTTGAACTTTCCTCGCTTCAGTGATTCCGAGGGGAGGAACTGGAGAAAAGCCCCCGGTTCTTTCTAAATTCAATTAACAGGTTGCAGTTCATAGATGTTCTTCCAAAAAAAAAAAAAAGAGACTTGAGTGTTTGGGAACTTTATCGTCACTAAATAAAACTATTTTTCAATTTCTGTTTTTGAAACTGCCACAGGCCCATAAGTGTGTTTGACCCATGTGGTGACATTTTGGCTGCCATTATTCATTCTGCCTTGTGTGGAACAATAAAATTGTGTGTGTGTGTGTGTGTGTGTGTGTGTATGTGTATGTGAGAGAGAGAGAGAGAGAGCTAGGGTAAACATCACATGCTTATTTTAGTATTTATGTATGACTGTCTCAGGAACCAAACAGAAAAGACTTGAGTAAAAGTATGTTGAATGTAATGACGTGTATTTCCCCCTTAATTATAAATGATGCACTGTCTAAAATGCAAGGAAGGACTTCTAGGAAGGCTTCACTGTTTTGTTTTCAGAAAAAAGTTTTTCCAATTTATTGGGTATAAAAAGTAGTAGAATACCTGTAAAACCTATTTTTCTTTCAAAGCTTTACTCTTTATCGTGGATATACCTTCTCATTTTTATTCCTCCATAGTCCAAACGTACTTCCAGATTTTGACATTGATTGAGGTGTTTAACGCTCCCATCCCACCTTACATCTGATCCTCATGATGAGAAACCAGTACCTGTCAGTTCCATTTAATATGATTCTGTAGGCTGTTAGTCATTTAAAAAATAACTTTAGGCATGAATGAATTTTATTTCATTCATTAAATGTTATTTTCTCTCTTTATTTAATTCATTCTTTATCATAAGCAAATGTCACTTCACAGGAGGTCCCAATATTTTAAAAGAATATACTGGTGATCCTGTAACTTTTTAACGTGCTGGGCTGGGGTTCATAAATGTTTTACCATTTCAATGGAAAGATGTTTTTGCTCAGAAGACCTACTTTGCTTTTAAATTGTCTGTTTTGAAAACATGTGTTGATTAAGCACTTTCTTGTTCTGAGGATTACAGATAAGAAGAAAGGAAGAAAATCACTTAATTTAAGCTGCAACAATGTGAAGAGAAAGTCTAGGAAGTGATTTATGGATGTGATCCTCTAAATTAGCCAGGGTACCACAATTAGCATCCTGGAATCTATGCAGAGTCACTTACCGTGGTTTCATTGATTGACTTAAAAGGTTGCTTTTTATTTAAAAGGCTGTGTGGTCTTATCTATTGGACTAAAAGTAAGAAGTTCCAACTTTACTTCTGTTTTTATTGCTATTTATTTTTCAAAAACCTCTATTAAGCACTTGCATTATGTAAAATGTTATGTGTCATCTACTCTTGCCTGTCTCTTTATTGAACAACTTAAGATACTATGCCAGGGCCTATTCCTACCTCAGGCCTGGTCCAGCCAAATGTGCGTTTTGGTTGTTCCACCTTTCTACCATTTCTCCTTCTGCAGACTGGGATGTTCCCACTATCCAGAGTCTACCCTTTTTGGAATAGAATCTTCATTGTTTTTTCTCACCGAGCCCTGGTTTGTTATCCACTTATCATCCACACGTATTTGTTCAACCATTGTCAAGTATTTATTGAGTGGCTGTTAGGTGCAAGTCATCACCCACCGCTTGCTCTTACTTCCCGTTGAAACTTTAGTCTGTGTTTTATCCTTCACACAATGGCCATGAGGAGTATTAACTTTGGGGTTATATAGTGGTAGCTGTATGACCTTGGTCAGATCATAACCTCCCGGAATCTCTAATTCCTTAACTGTAAATCCAAATGGTCGGTATTGGAATCATTGAAATAAAAGTGCTTCCCAACAGCTTAGCACATAAACATCTCTAATAAAATGTTATTTATTAGTAAGTTGTCTACCTATTCATCTCAGGAAATGGCATTTTCATTCTGGATATTGCCCCAGCTCCATCTCCAGCGAATTTATCAGTAAATCTCATCAGCTCTTCCTTTTCAACGTATCCAGAAGCAGAGCTGTTTCAACTGCCTAGACCTCTCCCTGCCTGGTGCAAGTTACTGCATCTCTTACCTGGCAACAGCTTCCCTGCTTCTGTTCCTTGCCCTTCTACAAGGTACTTTTAACCAGCAGACAGAATGGCCCTTCTGACCTGTGAGTCAGATTGGCTCACTCCTCTGCTTCCTCTCCCACAGGGCAAACACCCATGTACACAGGATGGCCTCGGATCTCCAGCCAAGGCGACCTCCTGCACCTCATCTCTTTCCTAGTCTCTTTCACCGGTGCCCCGTCCAGTCACTCCAGCCTCCTTGCCATTCCTTAAATGCATTAAGCTTACACCCCATAATGGCCAGTGCTGTTTTGTTCCCTCTGTCTACATCACTCTTTCCCCAGGTATCTGCTTGCCTCCCTCCCTTCTTTCAAGTCTATCTTCTGATTTTTTTTTTTTTTTTGAGACGGAGCCTCAAGCTATCCCCCTGGGTAGAGTGCTATGGCATCACAGCTCACAGCAACTTCCAACTCCTGGGCCCAAGCGAGTCTCCTGCCTCCACCTCCCAAGTAGCTGGGACCACAGGCGCCCGCCACAACGCCCGGCCATTTTTTGGTTGCAGCCATCATAGTTGTTTGGCGGGCCCGGGCTGGGGATTCGAACCC
>CAUYQV010156168.1:0-34442 GCA_963574575.1 Galagoides demidoff | reverse complement strand
AACAGTGCAAACTTTGATAAGCAGTTCTCCATAATCACTTTTCAACAATTATTTGTTATTATTACAGTTTAACATTATAAAATTAACAAAAATAATATAAAACTCATATCCTGGCGAAATAGCCACATGGCAGCCGAAAACCGTATATTCCCTTACTGTTCTCCCGTCCCTTTGTGCATTCTTTCCAAAAATCGGGACTTTTTTAAAACTCCGCGGGATGCGGGACAAATTGTTAAAAAGCGGGACGTCTGGTCACCCTACTGCAAGGGCCAGCCGGGCTCCCCTCTTGTCTCTGAATCTCCACCACCTGGGCTACACCTGCTTCCTGTGAGGACCCCATGCCAACCTGAAGGAGGCCCTCTTCCTTGGGCAACCCTAACAGTGTCCCCAAAGCTATGTGCTCATTCCTTCCTTGTGTTAGCCTCACCCCAAGGACTAGGAGCATCTAGAGCCGCGGTTCTCAACCTGTGGGTCGCGACCCCTTTGTAACAATGAAAATACATCGCTGCATTAGGAAGGTTGAGAACAGCTGATCTAGAGGGTAGGAGTCCACTGCTGCCTTCACGTCCTCATCTTACAGCAGGTGTGGGTCAGATGACTGAGTTAAGTAGTTAGTTCATCTTCCCTGCCAAGAAGCATTCAAGAATGTCGCAAGGTACTCGCATTGGGATGACATTCCCAGCCCCTGAGCCTCCCCACCAGGTTGTAGGGCTAAGTGATGGGCACTGCCCAGCCCTACCAGGAAACTGTGTGGCTGCACAGAACAGGAGGCGGGTGGGGAGATGCCCGGGAGGCAGAGGCACCTTGTGTGCTGGGCAGAGCAGGGTGTGTCCTAAATGGGAAGATCTATCATGAATTAGGCCCAGAGGCATTTGGAAAGTGGAGCTTGCTCAGCCAAGAGGTGCAGGGCTGAGCCTGAATCAAGCAAGGTTGTGGGAGAGCCTCTTGGGGCTGGCATGCAGGGGAGCGCTGGCATGTGTGCTGTGTGTCTGTTGCACAACTTTCCGGTGATCACGGGGACTTGGGCTGACCGACCAGAGCTCACATCCTTCTCTGCCCTTCCTTTCAGACAGCCAGACGGCCCAGGGTCCCAGCTGAGTGCATTCTCTGCCAATCCTCATTTAAGAAGCCCAATTTGAGATTTAAGGGATGCAGCCAAGTCTGGATTTTGCAAGGATTTTTGTCATCCTGTACCAAGAGAGTTCCCTTTGAGGACAACCCTAAGCATAGGCTGGCTGTGCCTCAGTTAGGTGTCAGGGCCAGGCTTTCTGGAGTCCTCTTGGTGCTTTATCATGAGGTAGCCCCTGGCCCCTCTTAGGGGCCAATTTTGCCTGACAGCCAAAGCCCTGAAATGTGGGACTTTTCCATCTTTTTGTCCCCA
Source organism: Galagoides demidoff (assembly GCA_963574575.1). Taxonomy (NCBI): domain Eukaryota; kingdom Metazoa; phylum Chordata; class Mammalia; order Primates; family Galagidae; genus Galagoides; species Galagoides demidoff. The sequence goes on along the minus strand of CAUYQV010156168.1, from coordinate 33,061 downwards.
GGCAACCTGGTCTGAGGCCTTAGACCTTTAGGAATGTGTTTGCCCGTGTCCCAGGGGTGACACTAATGAGGTCTGAGTTCTCTTCTGCAACTCAGGCTCTTCCACGTGTGGGTGGAGGAGGCCTTGAATGTGGCTCTTGTTTGCGTCTGACACTGTCTGGCACCAGGGGCTGCGACTGGGGCTCTGTCTCTATTCTAGTGGGAGCTGCACTGGGGGTTCTAGTTGACAGGGAAGACCATCTTTGAACAACTGGGAGGCAGCAGAACTGGTCTTTACTTCTCCTCCACTTCACCATTGTTCCGTGCTATTGCAGCCACAGCCTGTCTTGGGTGTCCAGTTGAAATCTTATTTTTGAACAGGTTTTGATTCCCACCCATAAGTTGCCGTGGTGACCTGGGACCACTCACTCGCCATCTCTATGCTTCAGATTCCTCACCTGGCCGTCCCTCTTTCAATGTGGTGATTCATGAGGTCTCTGAGCTCCAAACCTGCCAGGCCTCTGAAAGAAATCTCAGTGTTTCTTGCTTTTCAAAAAGCAAGAGCAAGAACTGATATGTGATCGTTCATCTCCCCCTACCCGCCACGAGGCGAGCCCTGGGTTCTCTATAGAGGGAGATAGCCGGCTGCAGAGAACAGGCTTTTATGGGATTTGAAAACTGAAATGAGTGATGCAAATACACATTTACGCCAACATCTGCCCCAATCCTCTCCCACATCCCACACACTATATCGTACCATCTGTTCGCCTGTTTCCCCCCAACAGACCCTCTGGGCCTGCCCCCCCCCCTTAGCAGAGTCCAGCTGTACTGACCAATCCTTACATTCTGAGAGCTTTGGGCATGGCCAGCCCTGTGCTGAACGTTACGTGTGGCACATCTCTGTGAGGTGTGGACCAGCAGCACTTCCACTCTGAGGCCGTGAAGCCTGGAGCACAGAGGGCTCAGACAACACAGCTCTGAGGGAGGTTCTTGCTCTGCTCACAGCTCTCAGCTGTGCCTTCGAGCGGAGGTGTGCAAGACTCTGCCCCACTGTGCGAGTTATTTTGGTGGGGAGTGTGATGGCATCTCAGTGTGATTTTAATCTGTATTTCCATGATGACTAATGATGCTTATATGATAATTAGCCTTTCAAGGTACTCTCTTGGGTAGTGTTTGTCTGTGGCCTTTTGTCCCTTAAAAAAATTAGGGTGGCTATTTTTTCCTTATTAATTTGCAAAAATTCTTTCGATGTTCTGACTAGGAATCCTTTTTCATAGATGTATTTCAAACATCTTCTCTCTTCCAGTTTGTTTAAGAAATTTTTGTCAACCCCAGGATCATGAAGATAGTCTCCTATTTGTTTTTCCTAGAAGATTAATTATTTTACCTTAGGTCTATGATTCATCTTGAATTAATCCTTGTGTATGGTATTTTCCCCATATCAACATCCAATTGAGTTAAGACCATTTATTAAAAAGACCATTTTTCCTTACTGAAGTATGGTGCATCTTCATTATAAACCAGGGGATTGAATATGTGTTGGTTTCTCCTTATTCTATTCTATTGGTCTATTTGACTGTGATTTCTGCTATGCCACACTGTCTTTTTTTTTTTTCCGGGTTAATGTGAGGGTATAAACAACTAGGTTACAATGTTTACATTTGTTAGGTAGAGTCCCTCTTGTCCTGTCCTGCACCCAGGAGGTGCACCATATACCCTTACATTGTCCCCATTAAGTGAGAGCACACCAATCCCCCTCCTTCGTCCCTTGCCCCCCTCATTCCCCCTCTCCCCAACTTGAATTAAATTGAGTTTTTCCCCCATATGGGTATGTATTCATTAGATCTTCTACTGCAGTGGTTCTCAACCTGTGGGTTGTGATCCCTTTGTAACAATGAAAATACATTGCGGCATTAGGAAGGTTGAGAACCACTCTTACTGGCTTCATATTAGTATTGATTACATTGGCTACTTACTTTTCCATTCCTGTGACATTTTACAAAGAAGAATGTGTTTCAACTCCATCCAGGTCACTTTTTGTTTCTTTGTTTTTGTTTTTGTTTGAGACAGTTTCTGTCACCCTCGGTAAAGTGCTCTGGTGTCATAGCTCACAGCAACCTCCAACTCTTGGGCTCAAGCAATTCTCTTGCCTCAGCCTCCCAAGTAGCTGGGACTACAGATGCCCACCACAACACCTGGCTATTTTTTTTTTTTAGAGGTGGGGTCTCGCTCTGGCTCAGGCTAGTCTCAAACCTGTGAACTCAGGCAATCCACCTGCCTCAGCCTCCCAGAGGGCTAGGATTACAAGCATGAGCCACCGCACCTGGCCTCCTCCAGTTAATCCAAAAGATGCAAAGTCTCTATCTTTTTATGGCTGGATGGTATTGCATGGTGTATATACACCACAGTTTGTTAATCCGTCCCTGGGTTGATGGGCATGTAGGTCTGCCTCACTGTCTTACTACTCTGCGTCTATAAAAGTTCTGGATGTCTGTTAGAATAAACGTTCCATCTTTGTTCTCTTTTCTGACTGCCTTACCTATTCCAGGTCTTTTGAATTTTCATAGAAATTTTTTAATCAGCATGCCAGTTTCCCTGGAAAATACCTACTGGAATATTGACTGGGTCTTTATCAAGCATACAGATCAATTTGAGGAGACTTGACTTCATAATAATGTTAAATTGGCCAAACAATGAACATGGTACAGTCCTCAATTCATTTAGGTCTTCTTTAATTTCTGTTTCATGTCATCATAGAGGTCTTCTGCTTCCTTCATTATACTTACTTATAAGTAATTTGATGATTTTTTGGTATTATTGTAAATGACATTTACATTTTTTCATGTTCTAATTGTTGCTAGTACAATTGATTTTTGTATGTTGATTATAACCAGCATCCTTGCTAAATTTACTTATTAATTATAATATATTATTATTGGGTTTGGTTCCCCCCCACATGATATTATTATCTGAAATAATGAATTTGTATATTTTCCTTTCCTTTTTTTTTTTTTTTTGCCAAGGCTGGGCTTGAACCCACTATCTCTGGCATATTATTTCAGCACCGTCCTCCTTTGAGCCCCAGGCACCACCCTTCCTTTCCTTTCTTATTTTTTTTTTTTTTAAGAGACAGAGTCTCACTTTGTCACCCTTGGAAGAGTGTTGTGGCGTCACAGCTCACAGCAACCTCCAGCTATTGGACTTAGGAGATTCTCTTGCCTCAGCCTCCTGAGTAGCTGGGACTACAGGCACCCACCACAGCGCCCAGCTATTTTGTTGTTGTTGTTGCAGTTTAGCCGGGGCTGGGTTCGAACCCACCACCTTCGGTACCCTACTCACTGAGCCACAGGCGCTGCCTTCCTGTCCTATTTTTATTTCTTCCTTCATTGAAATGACTGGGCTCTACACACAATGTTGAATAGAAATGGTGTGGCCATCCTTTTCTTGTTCCTATCCTCAGGAGCAAATTATACTTTGTTATTTCACCATTGATGATCATGTTATCTGTGAGAGAGAGAGACCTTTATCAGAGGTCCTCCATACCTTTTATAAAAATCATGAATGGGCATTGAATTCGAGTGATTATTTTTCCATATCCGTTGATTTTAACTCACATCTACAGCGATAGCTTTCAAAAGCTGGGAAGTGATCTGTGGCTGGTCTCAGGCCAGAGGTTTTGGAGGGAGTGGTGCCCTAGTGGGGGCAGGATGAGATGGCCATTGGAGAGCTGGACATAGGCAGTGAAAAGTCCATGGTCACCCGCTTCTGCTCACTCCCAGCAAGGAAGGACTTGCCGTCTCTTTTCTCAATGGAAACCAATGTCTTTCATCTAGCCCTGTGCTGGGCATTATGGGAAGGCAGAGGACACAAGTTCTCTGGAGTGTCCCCATGTCTAGCACTATTGTGCTGATCATCGGAGCGACCAGACTCTGGGCAAGAACCAACAGGCCTGTGTCTCTCACCTCTGCCCCCACAGCATTCCCCTGCCAGGGACCAAGGGCCCTTGGGAGCAGTCAGAGTGACCATAGGCAAGCAGGGAAACAGCAGTGGAAAATGCATTAAATAATTCCCACCCTCACCCATTTCATCCCCGGGCCAGTTGTCTGTCTTCTGGATTCTTGGCCTTCCCGATGCGGTCTGGGAAGACTTAAAAAGTTTCCTTCCAAAGCCTCAGGAAGCCAAGAACAGAAGCTGCCTCAGGCCATTTCTGTCCCTGGGTCTCCTTTCAAAGGATTTCTGGATCGATGAAGATAGAATGTGGCTTGTAGGCCATCAAGGGAGAGGGCCTATCATTGTTTCATATTTTTGGCTTGGCTCAGAGATTCAAACTCTGCTAACCCCACACTAGATGTGATGCCTCAGTCCACTAGGATAAAGGCCTTGCCTCCAAAGGATGGCCAGGACATTTGTCATTTCTGCAGCCTCTGCTCCATCTCCCTCACTTCCTTCCTTTGCAAGTCTCTGTTCCAGCCAGCCTCATTTGGAAGTTAGGAATCCTTGGGTTACAAGTGGCAGACACTCATGGCAAACTAGCGTAAGCCCCCCAAACAGGAGATCTATTGGTCCACAGTTCTAAAAAGTTTGGCTTCAGGTTGGGCTGGATCCAGGTGCTGAAACATTATCACCAGGAGCGTGACTCTCTCCACACTGCTCCGCTTTCTCCTATATGGGCTTGAATCTCTTATTTTGTGGTGGCAGAGGGGACTAGGCTTATATCTTTCCAGCCTGATAGCTCCAATGGAAAGATAATACTTCTTTTTCACTAGATGAAATGAAAATCTCAGGGAAGGCTCTCATCAGCCCAGCTTAAATTCACAAGTCCCTATCACGTCAGCCCACTGGAAACATGGTTTGATCGTGTGGGAAGGGTAGATAGTGAGAGGAAAGGTGAGTGTTGCAACCAGAACTAACCAGTGTCAGGTAAGCAAAGTCACCAGGTGCCATTTCTTCCAGTGGCCACTGCCACCTCCGTGCCTTTGTTCATGCAGTTCCCTTCCTGGAATGTTATTTGCTCTTCTAGGGTTAATGCTATCTTTACTTTAACCCCACTTCCATCAGGAAGCCCTCCCTAGCCCTCCAAGCCCACACAGACCCTTCATTTCTTTGAACTCACCATGTGCCAATAGTCTACACATTTGATTTCATCTTAAAATGAAAATTGTTTGATTACGTAGATCATGTCAAAATAATACTTGTTCCTGCAAACAAATCAGAAAATACAAAGACTGAGGCGGGGCATGGTGGCTCACCCCTGTAAACCTAGCACTCTGGGAGGCCGAGGCAGGTGGATCACCTGAGCTCACGGGTTCGAGACCAGCCTGAACTAGAGTGAGACCCCCACCTCTAAAAACAGCCAGACGTTGTGGTAGGTGTCTGTAGTCCCAGCTACTCAGGAAGCTGAGGCAAGAGAATCACTTGAACCCAAGAGTTTGAGGTTGCTGTGAGCTGTGATGCCACAGCACTCTAGTGGGTGACAAAGTGAGACTCTATCTCAAACAAAAGAAAATACAAAGATGAAATCCCACACTGTCCACAGAGACTGCTTTGAGGAAGAAACATTGTGCCCAGGATTGACTAGAAATTGGCAGGAGAGGAGCAGGCCCAGGGGTGTTTCAGGGTGGGGACCAGCATGTGGGGAGACTGGGGATGAAAAAGAGAGCCCTGCAGCTGTGCGGGAGCAGGGAGAGAAGGTCCCGCTCTCTGCTGCTGCCGTGCAGAAGGGGGAGTCCACGGCGTTCTCTCTGGGTGTGCACCGAAATGGACTGATGCTTATGTTTTACTTAAGCCGCCTGGTATTGCTCTGAAGAGCTCTCTTTCTCCTACCCGACGGAGCATCTTCCCATATTAATAATATATGTACCTTACAGCATCCTTGGCAATGCCTGCGTGGTATGCCATAAGATGATGGGCCATAACTCTTATAACACTTAAAATTGTTCCTGTACTTCCTATATAAGACTTGATTGGCTGCCAGGTCACTTTGTTTCTCAGTCATTTGTACCTTCTTATGTCCAACTTTCCCAGGCTGGGGGAGTGCATGAGAGCGCTCTCGGCTCCCCTTCCCTCGGTGCCTTGCCCTTGGCCACTAGATGGCGCTGTTGCATAGTATCCCCGCGGGCTCTGGCCCACAGACGCGCTCCCCCTCCGTCCCCGCCGCAGCAGGGCGCGGACTTGCCCACCCACCTCCAGCAGGAACAGAATAACCCTTGTTGGAGATGTCACATTCTCTGTGACCAAAGCATTCCTGAGCAGGGGTTGACTTGCTGCCTACTTGCGAATGGATGTTTTTGCCCTTCCCTGCAGAAATGGGAGGGGCTGGCACTTTGGGCAACAGGTTCTGAAGTGTGGTGTCCAAATTGCTAATGGTGCCAGAGATGGTTTGAGGGGGTGGCATGACCTACATTACCAAAGCTTATTTTGTAGGTTTTTAGAAAAACAGTGTTTGTCCTTCAAATCCATGATTTAGATGCTGTTATAATTTAGAATGAGGTTAAGTTAAAAGGAAAAAGGTTTTAATTTACTTCTTTAATGTAAAGAAAAATCTCAGTCCAGGTGGCCCACTGATAAAGCATTGCCTTCCCTGCCGGCTTCCAGTTTACTCTAGATAAGAAAAGGTACGATAGCTTCATAAAATCTTAGAATGGTTGAATTTTAAAATTTAGACCCTAGAGAACATCAGATCTACAAGTAGAGTTAAAACCAGAGCATCTTCAATCATATTTTCAAAAAATAGCACAGAAAGACAATATTTAAGAAAATGGTCTTACAATTCTGAGAATCCGCAAGTGCATTTGGAAGATTAGACTTAACGGGACCCTAGACTTCTAAGATCTTGATGTGAAAAGGTCTCCTCCACATCCCTGCTTTGGCACGTGAGGAAATGACAGTTGGAAAGGAGAGGTTGAGTGACTTGCAGGAGGCCTTGCAGAATGGTAGCCCTCCTCATTTCTATCGCCTCGTATTCGTGGGCAAATGTTTCATTTGAAGACGTGAGGCCCCTTTCAAGGACCATGCACTTTCTACAGAACCATGCAATCCATAGGCTGGTGCTGATGGTGAAATTTGGAGCAGTGTGGCCAGTCAATGAGCACAGTGTCTTTTGAGAGTGAAGCGTCTTTGGATGTTGTTCAAATCATCACCTACTTAGAGCCTTAATTTTTGCTTTTCATTCCCACTTGGGAACAGGGAGATTGGATTTGGGATTGTAGGGAGTAGGTGACCAGGGAGAACTTGGTTTGCTGCTTTCCTGATCTCAATGTTCATATGTCCAACCGGAGACCAAACTCATCAGCTCCAGGAGGGGGGCCTGAATGTTTGCAAATCCTTCTTGTCTTTCAAGACTTTGCTCAGATATCACTTCCTCTGGGAATCCTTCTGGGATTAATCCTTCCACAGAGCCGAACACCTTCCCAGGGCTTCCTATCAGCACCACTCATTTGCCTTACAGCTGTACACTCCACCTGTGTTTACTAGTAGTCGCCATGGAATGATTATTCCCCTTTGCCATCCTAATGTCTTAGAATTAGTGACCTGAGGTTTGCCAACTCAAGAGCCCCCAGTGGCCATTTCAAAACACTGGGGACTGCAGAGAGTCCCTTACCAGAATGGCCACTCCTTACCTCAGCCAACGAGGCCATCTGGAAACAAAGGTCAAAGTTGCCAAATCTGATTTTTCCAAGAATCTGGATTTTTTTCTTTCTTTTTTCAGAGACAGGATCTTACTCTGTTGCCCAGGCTGAAGTACAAGGGCACTACCATAAGCTCATTGTAACCTTAAACTCTTGGGCTCAAGTGATCCTCCTACCTCAGCCTCCTAAGGAGCTGAAACTACAAGTGTGTGCCACCATGCCTGGCCAATTTTTTTTTTTTTGTAGAGATGAATTCTCATTATATTGCTGAACTCCTGGTCTTAAATGATCCTCCTGCTCAGTCTCCAAAAGTGTTGGGGTTACAAATATGAATCATTGCACCTGGCTAGAAATAATGAATTTTTAAAGTACAATCTACTGATTTTAAAATGTTGATAATTATCTTTACATAGAAACCTCTTCTCTTAGGTCACATAAAGCACATCAGCAGATTTGGCCCTGGAGCCAATACTTTGAGGGGGCCTCTGCTCCAGACCTTGGTTTGGGTACATCTGAGTGTCCATAGTCACAGATCAGATAACAGGATGGGGTTTAGCAGCCAGAGGGTGGATTTTAGCAGCTGCCTTGGCCACTTACTTGTCCTCTGCCTGTCAGAGCATCTGAAACTCCACATCACTGAAAGTTTGTTGTAGAAGTCAAGTTTGTCAATTTAAAATTTGTTTTTTTGAGACAGCGTCTCAAGCTATGGCCCTGGGTAGAGTCCCATGGCATCACAGCTCATAGCAACCTCAAACTCTTGAGCTTAAGCAATTCTCATGCCTCAGCCTCCCAAATAGCTGGGACTACAGGCACCCACCACAATGCCTGGCAATTTTTTGTTGTTGTTGTTGCCATTGTTGTTTTAGTTGTCCCAGGCCAGGTTCAAACCCACCAGGCTTGATGTATGTGGCTAGCCTCCTACCCACTGAGCTAAGGGCACTGCCCAGTTTGTCAATTTAAAAACAGGATCTCCAAGATTTTTGACAATCCTGCTGTCCAAAGATGGGGTGGAACGTAGCCCTTCCTTCCCTGGAATCTGGACCATGTAGTTGCTTGACCAATGGAGTATGACGGAAGTGCTACCTTGCTGGTTTCTGGACACTGTCTCTTGGAACCCAGCCACTCTGCCTGAGGAAGTTAAGCAGCCTATGAAAAGGCCTTGTGGCACAGAACCAAGACCCACCTTCATTCCCCTTCTGGTGCCCCCCAACAGCCAGCACCACTTGCAGTGTCTTGGAAATGGATCTCTAAGACCCAGTCAAGCTGCCCCAGCTGACACGTGGAGCAGAGATAAGCCTTCTCTCTAAGCTGTTCTCAAATTTTAGGTTCAAGGGCAAAATAAAGCTACTAAGGCTGTGGTTTGTTCCATAGCATTAGATAACTGGAACATGGAGGGACCTGGGTTCAAGTCCTGGCTCCTGCTGTCACTGACTCTGGTATCCTGGGTCCTTTCCTCCACCCCCCGGGTTCCTTCTCCTCATTTAGGAGTAGAAGGCTCAGTCCGCTCCCAGTGTGGACTGAGACGGTATCTGCTGGGCAGCTGTGAGAGTGTGAAGCAGCAGCCCCTCTTGGGAAAGTGGTGAGGTATTGAGGAGGGAAGCACAAGATGCTCAGAGCCCCCCACCCAGCCACTGCACTCTGAGATCCACTCTGCACACGCGCTCCGGAAGACAAGTTCAAAGACACCCAGGATGGCTGCTTTGTGAGGGCAAACTGGAGACAGCCTAGCAGTCCATCAAAGGAGAAGGGCTTGATGTGTCGTGGTTTATGCAAAGGCAGCAGATGAAGGGGAGAGAGCTAGGGCAGCCTCGCTTACCAGTAAGTGATGTACTGCGGGGTGGCTCCACAGTACAGCCCCAGTTATAGGAAGTTTGAGAGCAGACACAACCAGTAATGTTTGCGGATGTGGATGTATGTGTGGAAACAAGTGCGGGGAAGGTGAACTCCAATTCAGAGAGTTGTCTCCCTCAGGAGGGAAAGAAGGAGAGAAATGTACTCAGAGAGAGGAGCCTGAACACAGTCCCACCTGGGGTGGAGGGTGGTGGGGCGGGGAGGGGGAGGGGGACCCGCAATCTGTTAGAATTGGAGCTCAGTGAGGAATTTATGGGTGTTTGTTACATTATTTTCTGTACTTCTTTATATGTTTGAAATATTTCATAATTTAAAAAGACAGATGTCCTAAATGAAGGATTGAAGTCAGTGATGACTGAAGCCTCTTCCAGTTTTCTGAGTCACCCAGAAGCTTCTGGCAGTCACGGATGGCGCATCTGTACCTCCCACTTGGTCCGGCACAAGCTGGCTCCAAATCACGCCTCCCAGCACCGGAGCTGACTGACTAGCGGAATTCCCATCGTGGCTGCTGTCTGTGTGTGCATGTGTGCACGCATGTGTGTGCACTCGCCTCAGTGAGTCTCCTGTCCTGCCGCCTCCAGGCATGCCCGTGGCCCTCTGCCTTCTGTGCCACCCACCAGGGGCACGCAGGAAGCTGCCCATGTGACAATGCAAGTGCAGTGGACTGAGGAGGCTGCATCCCTGGGGCCCCCTAGCTCCCTGGCCTGATGTTGTGTGACCTTGGCTTTGCAAAGTGAATGTAGGGGGTTGTACGTGATTCTCAAGCATCCTATCAGACTCCGACAGCCTTCTCATCTCAATGCCCTAGATAGAGTCCCCCCTACTAAAGGGACAGAAATAAAAATTTCAATTGCCATCACTGTTCACTAAGCACCTGATAGGTGCTTATCTCAATTAATCCCTAAAACAGACACCTGACCATGAGGAATCTGAAGCTCAGAAAGGCCCCATAGCTTGGCCCAGGAGACATAGAGGAGACACAGTGAAGCCAGCTTTGAGGAGTGTGGAGAAGAGGGCTGCCATTGCACTGGCCTCTGCCCACCCCAGCCCTCCAGCCTCAGTGCCCTCCCATCAATGGCCCCAGCCTCTGACTTCCACTGATCTCTGAATCCTTCCCTGGCTCAGGCTATGTGGACTTTGGCTAGTTGAGAGATCTGGGATCTGAGCTCAGGAAAGTAGGGGGCAGCCACTGGACGCCCTGTGGGCCCCACACATGCCAGACGCTGGCCCCACGGCTGCCCAGCCCTGAGCCTGAGAGGTGGGGTCAGCAGGTAGATGAGTACACACGAGAACCCCTCCTGTCAGGGGCTCTGCTTCCGAAATCCGTGTCCTCTATCCCACAGTGGCCTCCGGTTGGATCATTTCCACCCCTGTGAAGTGCCTGCCTTCTTTTGACCCTCCTGGACACTCAACAGTGAGGACTGTAGGTGACATCCCCCACAGGAGGAGGAAATCACGTCTCAGCGAGGTGGAGTCACAGCTCACCACTTCCCATCCTGGTGATGAGTGTCGCATTGAGCACAGCTGTGTGACCAGGCCCCCCAGGAGCCCCTCTCGCTCTTCTGCCAAGGGTGCCCTGGGAGGAGACAGTCTGTCCTCCCTCCCCAGGGCTTCCTTGGCTCACCCCACAGAGAGTCCTCACCATGCATTGTGGTAATTGCTCTTGCTCGTTGCCCTCTGATATTCCACGTGTGGCTCTGCCTTGAGTCCCCCTTGCACCTGCTGAGGGACACGTGGGCTATTCCCAGGGTTTGAAGCTAACCAACTTTTTGAGGCCACTGTTGTCCCCTGCCTGAGCCTTGGCACTTGGCCTCAGGACTGGGGAGGCAGGTGCAACCATGCTCCCCATTCTAGAGAAGGAAAGAAACACAGGGTGTGAGGAGAGTCCAGTGCTGAGCTTCACCCAGGAGTATCTGACCGTAACCCCCCACAGCTCAGTCTGCACCCAGCCGGCTCACGTTCATGACACCTTCGCCCTCATATCAGCTTGTCTGTCATCTGCCTGCCCTTCCCAGCGAGCTCCACTGCTCACGATGACCATTTGTCATCTGCTCTCCTACCCGCTCCCACCCAGCTTCCCTCTCCCCTCAGTGCCCAGAGCCTGGGCTCTGCTGAGTGCGATTCTGGTCAGGTCTGAGGCGCTACCGGGCTGCAAACTCCATGTGGGGCTTTGGGCAAATCGCTTCCCTGCTCTGTGCCTCAGTTTCCTCCTTTGTACAATGACATTGTTATGGGGATGACATGAGTTAATCCTTGAGAAGAGCTTTAGCTGGGTGTCTAGACTGTAGGTGGGCCCTGCAAGTGTCACAGTGGCTGTGCTGATTACCCTGCTTGTTGCTGGTTTGCTGCAGATGACGGAGGCACTGATTCCCAGGCCCTGCCAACTGGAGTAGGGTTGCCCTCTTGCCACATAAATTGTGTGCGTATGCATGGATTTGTGTGTGTGTGTTGAACTTCCTTTGTGCTGCCCATTTGAGAATCTAAGAGCCAAACTGATGGCTCCACAGTTGCCCCACTGCCTTGGGCTCCACTCTCAGTTTTTCAAACAAATGAAAAGTTTTCAAAGGTGATTGCTATGTGAATGTTTGTGTTCCCTCCAGATTCGTATTAGGAGGTGATCAGATCACGAGGGTGGAGCCCTTATGAGTGAGATTAGTGCCCTCCAGGGCTAGCTTGCTACTCCCACCATGTGAGGACCCATTTAGAAGGCACCACCCATGAACCAGAGGGCAGCCCTCACCAGACCCTGTATCTGCAGGCATCTTGGTCTCAGACTTCTCAGCCTTCAGAACTGTGAGAAATAAATTTTCGCTATTTATAAACCTGTCACTGAGACAGTAACAGATGTCCACAGTAGGAAATTCAAAAGTCTCAAGAGGAAAACTGAAAACTCAGGCCTCCTTCCTCACCCCTGTGCACTTTCAGTCCCATCTCAATGTGGCTTGAATATGCTAGCTCCTTCTGTATCTTTCGAGAAATACTCTGTCATAGCCAGTATTACTGCTGCATTTATCTTTCACTCTCTCTACACGCATGCTTCACTGCACTATTTTTTTTTTATGGAAAAAAACTGAATTGAGCAAAACCGCCCCAAACTATTACTACCTTTACATTTTTTAATTTGATATAGTTTAAGACCCACAGATGGTTGCAAAAATAGTACAGAGTTTCCACGCACCTTTCACCCAGCTTCTCCCAGCTCCCTGGGTGATAACGTCTTACATAATCCTGCTACCATGTCAAAACCAGGAAACTGACGTGGACTCAACATTACTAAGTCAAGATCAAACCTTACATGGATTTCTCCAGTGTTTACATGCAATAGTTGTTGGGCTTGGTTTGGCTTGCTGGTGTGAGTTCTATGACATTTTCTCACATGGGTAGATTTGTAACTGACAGGACATAGAACTCTCACCATCACCACAAATAAGCCCCTCACATGGATACTTTCCAATCACCTCCCCCATCCCCCTCCCTTAGGAACACCAGGTTCATTCTCCATCACTATAGTTATGTCACTTTGGCAATATCATAAAACGGCATCATATAGTGCATGACCTTTTGGGATTCCTGTTTTTTGTTCATCCTAATGGCCTTGAGATAAATTCAAGTTATTGTGTTTATTATTAGACCCTTCTTTTTTATCAGCGCAGTGCTCCATTTTCCAGACGTACCACTGTTTGTTTATTCACCTATTGAAAGACCTTCGGGCTGTCTCCAGTTTGGGGGCATCACAAATAAAGCTACTGTGAATGTTCACATACAGGTTTTTGTATAAACAAGTCTTCAGTTTTCAGAGATCAATACCCATAAGTACAGTTGCCAAGTTCTATGGTAAGTGCGTGTTTAACTCGACAGCATTTTTCCAGAGCAACTGTACCCATGGACCAATCACGAGGGGTCCGGTCGCTCCGCCATCCTTGGGGGCCCTCATGATTGTTCACATTTTTGATATTAGCCATTTTAATAGGTTTGTAGAGCTATCTCGTCATGGCTTCACTTTGCATTTCTCTAATGGCTAATGATGCCAAGCGTCTTTTCTTACGCTATGTGCCATCCATGTATCCTCTTCTGTCAAGTATCCTGCCCAATTTCTAATTGAGCCGTTCATTTTCTTGCTATTGAGTTTGGAATGTTCTTCGTTCTTTCATATTCTAGGTACAAACCCTTCACCAGATGTGGCACTGTTTGCATATTTTCAGATTTCACGTACGCAAATCCTTTCTCTCCCAGCCTGTGGCTTGCCCTTTCATCCTGTTAAGAGAGACTTTTGCAGGGTGAACACCTTTAATTTCCCTGAGGTCCAATATACCCATTGTACTTTTACAGTGTATCATGTCTAGACACCTTGCCTTTTACTCTAAAACATCTTACAGATAGTTCCATATCTGCTGTACAGGTGAAGCATAGTTGATCCAACTAGCTCCTTGTTGGGGGACCCGACTGTCCAAACTTGAGCTGCTGCGCATGCCCGCACGCACATCCTCTCTCGTGCTCTGGTCCAACACACTTGCATGCTGGCCAGAGGGCTCCGTATTCAGCCTGCACGTAGCATCCTTCCCTCACCCTCCTACTGCAAGCCTGAGCAGCACTGTTTCCCCCACACGGGGTTTTATCAGACATTTTTGGTCTTTGCCAATTTGAGAAGTCCAGAATGGTTTCTCCATGTGGTTTTAGTTAAGCTGTCTTGAAGAGCTTCCTGTATTTTGCTTCCGTGAATGTTATGTTCCCGTGGTGTGGGTTCTCTCCTCCTAGGCCCTGGTCTTGTGGATTGCGAGGTGCCCACACTTCACGCTCTGGCGGGGGTGAGCTGTGGGAACGCAGGGACTCCCTTCTGGGCCAGTCCTCATTCGCTGATGGGACTGAGACCTGGGTGTGTGCCCAGTACCTGGCTCACTGCCGCAAGTCTCTTCTCCTGAGTGGGCTCAGTGTCTGCATCTGTGAAATGGGGTAAAAACAGCACCTCCGCCTAGGACTGTTGAGAGGCTTTCCAAGTAAATGTGCAGGAAAATACTTGGAGCAGCCTGGTCACAGCGAGTGCTACGTGTTACCCATTTGTTACGATCATCATCTGGGGGGACCATGACCTCAACCTAGAGCAGTGGTTCTCAACCTTCCTAATGCCACGACCCTGTAATACAGTTCCTCAGGCGGTATCTGTGGCTCAAAGGAGTAGGACGCCAGCCCTATATACCAGAGGTGGCAGGTTCAAACCTGGGCCTATCTAAAAACTGAAAAAAATAATAAAATAAAATAGAGTTCCTCATGTTGTGGCAACCCCCAACCATAAAATTATTTTCATTGCTACTTCATAACTGTAATTTTGCTACTGTTATGAATCATAATGTGAATATCTGATGTGCAGGAGGCCCCCAAAGGGGTTGCGACCCACAAATTGAGAACCGCTGACCCAGAGTCTTCCTACGACATTCCCCAAAGTGGTCTTCCAGACTCTTCTACTGGCTGGGACTCCTGCCTCTGAGGTAGGATTGCAGCTCCTCAGAGGTCTGCAGACAGCTGTCAGACGCTCCCTGTTGCCACAGGAGCCCCTAGGAGGGCTGCTTCCTGCTGCTGGGTGCAATCTGTTGCCTTCCAATTGGTTTGTCCCTAAGGAACAGATCTGTGTCATCACAGGGCCTGTCTGAAAGACAGAGTGAGAAGCGGCATATTGCACATCATATAGTCAAAACAGACACCGAGTCCTTGACTGTTTTTCAGCTTGACTATTATTGGTATATGTAAAAGCTACTGATTTGTGAGCATTGATTTTGTATTCTGAGACCCTGCTGTATTCCTTGATCCCCTCTAAGAGTTTTGTAGTTGAGTCCCTGGGGTTTTCCAGGTATAAAATCATATCATCTGCGAAGAGTGAAAGTTTGATCTCCTTTGACCCTATTCGGATACCCTTGATCACTTTCTCTTGCCTGATTGCGATGGCTGAGACTTCCATTACAATGTTAAATAGCAGAGGAGACAATGGGCAACCTTGCTCCACATCTCCTGCCACTGCCCAGATGCCTTAGCCAGGTCACTTCCCCAGACTTCAGTTACCCAACAAGACCTAAGAAAGCAATGTCAGCTCTCCTCCCCCACACAGTGGCATCCCGACCGCAAAGCTCACACATCTCCTTTCTCGTGCAGTGGTTTCTACGCTCCACTCCAGAGTGCTGGGCACCATCGCTAACAGCCCGGGTCTTGCTCGCTTTCAGCTAATGTGCATCATTTCATTTCCTGGAAATCCCTCCACCTCTTCTTGGGGTGATGGATCTCATAGGAAGCCATCACGGTGGCCATGTCTTTGCACAGTGAACCTTTAAGAGATGTGGGAAGGCCTTGAGTGTCTGAGAAGTCTGGTCTCAGGGGCTGTTTCCTACCAGGCAGGTTTGGGTTTGTGCCCCGGCTTCTCTAGTGCATGAGTTGAGTGTCTTACAGTCAGTTGCCTCTGACAGAAGACCTGGCTTGAAGGGTAGTGGGACTTACTGATTCCTACAGCTGTCAAGCCTGGGGGGTTGGGGCATTTCTGAAACTAGGCGTGTCCAATTGGAAGAAGAAAAAATTAAAATATGATTTGCACACAGCAAGGATATCCTCGTATTGACTCTGGTTTCTTCCGTTCTCAGGAGGGCTCCCTCTCCTCCCTGGGAAGGTAGCTACCAATGGCTCCAGGCTGTACTTGACTGGAAGAAAGAGAAGGCGCTTATGCAGCCTTAAAGAAGATGGAGACTTTACCTCTTTTGTGTTTACATGGATGGAGCTGGAACATATTCTTCTTAGTAAAGTATCTCAAGAATGGAAGAAAAAGTATCCAATGTACTCAGCTCTACTATGAAACCAATATATAATCACCCACACTTCCATAGGAAAGCTATAACTCAGCCACAGCCAAAGATGAAAGGGGAAGAGGAGGATGGGTGGAGTGAGGGTAATCGGTGGGACCACACCTATGGTGCATTTTACAAGGGTACATGTCAAATCTATTCAGTGTAGAGTATAAATGTCTTAACACGATACTTAAGAAAGTGCGGTGAAGGCTATGTTAACCAGTTTGTTGTAAGTATTTCAAATTGTATATAAAACCAGTACATTGTACCCCATAAATGCATTAATGTACACAGCTATGATTTAATTTAAAAAAAAAAGAGAGAAGTGCCCTGGGAGGCTGTCACTGGCCAGGTTCAGGACACCTGGCTGTTCCCGAACCATGGACATCTGAGCTGGGAGGGTCACACCTGGAGCACCCACTCACCTCCAGTGCAAAGGCTGAGGTCACCTTGGGTGGGACTGGTCTGCCCTGTCTTCTCAGGACACATGTCGTACCCTCTCCCACACTCACACAACCAACCCCACCCAGCTGGGATGCAGCCTCCCACATAGCAGGCAGTTTTAACCACCTTTGATAGACACCGCCTTGTGCTGGGCCCCTTGCCAAGTGCCAGACTGTTTACTTGGAACCTTGCAACTGCTCCAAGAGGATGTGCAGCCCTTTTGACAGATGAGGAAGTTGAGGCTCATACAGCTGGTTTGTCCAAGGAGAGACACGGTAGGGAGAGGGTAGCCAGATGTACAACAGAGTGTGCCAGGAGCAGAGCTGAAGCAGTGACAGTGCAGAGAGGATTGGCGGGGTTGCGGGGGGGGGGGGGGTGGCTGGTCAGCTTGCAGGAGGGAAAGGGGGACAAGTGAAGTTTTGGGAGGGGCAATGCGTCTGCACAATCTGGAAGGATTTCCACCAAACGACTGTGAGAAGGGCGTGCTAAACAGAGGGCACAGCGTGAACCAAGGCACAGAGATGAGCTGGCAGGATGCGAGTGGGGAGCCAGAGCAGCGGAGCCCTCCGGGGGGTTGGCATGGAGAGTGGAGGGGGCAAGCTGATGCGGAGGGCGAGGGAGGGACCTCGGTGCTCCATCTGTGTGGCCTGTGGCAGCACCACCCCCACCCAGTGAGGACCAGCGGCAGGAGTGGTGGGGCTCTGAGCTCATTGCCAGGACAGGAAGCTGAGCCACGTGGAGGCCCAGGGCCCTAGAGCTTGCACGGGTAGGGTTTCTGGAGAGGTCACAGTCAGTAACTGAGTGGTCACTCTCTGCCTGGTGCACACCTGGCACTCTGAACACTCAGCAGAGAAATGGGAGTGGGAATGTATCATCCTGTTGTTTAGAGGGGAAACTGAGGCTCAGCAACAGTGGCCCCAGAGCACAGAGCCAGGAAATAGCCAAGTGGAACTGGACAGAGGACTCTCTGACCCCCGCCTCGCATGTTCCTGGGTGCCATATCCTGGCCCCCGGCTGAGCTTCGTCCCTGAGTAGGCTTTAAACCAAGCATGCGCAGGGCCACTGCACACTTGGAGAAGACCTTGAGTGACTTTCACTGAAAATATCTGTCCTGTTAGATTTTTTAAAAAATTACAAAACCAATAAATGCTCATGGTAAAATATTAAAACAGTGCAGAACTACAATCCCAGCACTCTGGGAGGCCAAGGTGGGTGGGTTGCTTGAGATCAGCAGTTTGAGACCAGCCTGAGCAAAATGAGACCCCATCTCTACTAAAAAACAACATAAAAACTAGCCACGTATTGTGGTGAGTATCTGTAATCCCAGCTACCTAGGAGGCCAAGGCATGAGGATCACTTGAACCCAGGAGTTGGAGGTTGCAGAATGGAGACCCTGTCTCAAAAAACCAACCAAACAAACAAACAAACAAAAATAGTACAGAAGAAACTAAAATGAAAAACGAAAGCTTCCTTACCACTCCAACCCAAATAAGGGACCCAGTCGGTGCCTGGCCAGAGCCCCTCAGTCCTTCCCTGCCGATTCTGGGCCACCTGCCCTGGCTTCCCTGGTGCTTCACTTCTAACACCTGCACCTGCAGCTCTCTGAGAAGGATGGGCCACTGGAGCAAGCATGTTGCCCGTGTGTGCAGAGAGCTGGGAGTGCCCAGGAGATTATGTCCCCCCACCCTGACCCCAGGAAGCTTTTAGCCAATGACCGGCTGAGAAGGACTGTGAAAGCCTGACTCACACCCCACAGAAACAAACTCACACCCCAAGGGCTGAGGCACAGTCTTTGCCTGGTGACACCCTTGCCTGGCTTCTCCGCCTTCCTCCTACTCCTTCACTAATTTACCCAGAGGCACGGCCTTAATAAGTCACTCTCTCATGAACCCTGTTCCCAGGGTTTGCTTTTACTGAAGACAACCCCAGGAAGTCACAAAAACAGCTCTGATTCTTCACCCCTCCCTATGCCCATGCCCTTGGCATGCCACTTGGTAGCCCCCTCCCACTTAGTCTCTGGATGTGGCTATGTGGCTATCTTTGGCCAAGCGGACATTAGCAGTAACAATGCAAGCAGAGACTTGAATAGCACTGGCTGCCTTGCTCCTGTGCTTCTACCAGCATCATGACAACACATTGTGGCCAATAGGCTGGAGGATGATCCATGTGGCAATAAGCCAGGGCCATCCTGTATCTGCCAATACCAGCTGAACTCAGACACGTGAGCAAGCTTAGACTAGACCAGCAGAGCCACCTGGACCCTGGACCTAGAGTGGCTGTTCCCACGTGACGGAGCAATGAATGCTTACTCTTGAGTGCCCCTGATGGTTTGGGGGCTACCTGTTACTCGGCATTCTTTGGGCAATAGATAACTGATACATCAGCTTCACCCTCCACCTCCTTGGGTATCTTTTTGATTGCTGGTTTTTGCACACATAGAGAATAACCCCCCAAATGATTGTGGGCACAGCTCACTCTTCTACTTGATACTGTCTCTGCCCTCCTGCCACTAAACACACACAGAGCCCTCCTACTACTCACAGCTGTGTGGTGGCCATGATGTGGCTGTACCAGCTCACACCCTTTCCTCATGGACATTTGGGTCATTACTATCTTCGGTATAGTAAAGACCCCTGCATCAAGAATCCTGTGCATTTATCTCTGAGTACCTACTTAATCACCTCTAGAAGGTAAATTCCTCCCAGTGAACCTGAGGATCAGTGGATGTCTGCCTTTCAAGGTTTGATAGTTAGTACTTACTTAGAAAGGACAGGCTTTTAAAAATCCCTAGCTATCCTCCACTAATGTCTCAAGGAAGGACACAAGGGCTTGTGTTTTAGGGTGTCAGATGGAAGGATTGCGCAAATGTCAAACAGTTCTGAGTGTTTAACATCGATCCATCCACTTATTCCTTCTTCTGAGAAATATTTATTGAGCACCTACTATGTGCTAGGTATGGTTCTGGGCCCTTGAGGTACAGCAATAAATAAAGCAAACAAAAATTTCTGCCTTTATGAAGCTTGCTTTCTTTTAGATTGAGGTTATAGATTACTCAGACCCCCAAGTAAAACATTTAGGATGTTAGAAGCTGATAAAGCTTCACAGACACACAAGGCAGGGGAAGGGAATAGAGCGAGGGAACTACATTAGTCTGCTGGGCTGTCATGACAAAGTACCATCCAGTGGGCTGTAACTAAATAAATTTATTTTCTCTTAGTTCTGGAGGCTGGAAGCCCAAGATCAGGGCGCCAGCAGGGTTGGTTTTTTCAGAGGCCTCTTTCCTTGATTTTCAGACGGTCACCTGTGTCCTCACCTGGTCTCCCTCTGTGAGCATCTCTGTCCTGATCTCTTTTTCTTTGGAGAACACCGGTCATATTGGATTGGACCCACTCTCATGACCTATTTTAACTTAATCACCTGGGTAAAGACCCTATCTCCCATTAAGGTCACATTCTGAGGTACTGGGAGTTAGGACTTCAGTTTGAATTTGAGGCCAGGTGTTGGTGGGGGCACCATTCAGCCCACCCCAGGAAGGCTTTGCTGAGGCTGAGGGAGGGAGCTGCACAGAGACCTTTGGGATGCACATTCCAGACAGAGGACAGAGGGCCACAGCAAGCTGTGGAGTGAGGGTGTGACTGGAGGGTTGGAGGAGCAGCAGGGAGACAGAGCAGGGTGGAGTGGGCATGAGGTGAGCTCCGAGTGTCCCCAGAGGGAGGACCACACTGGAGCTCGCTGTGGATCCTGTGAGTGTGGGGGGAGCCCAGGGAGGCGTCTGAGTGAGAAGGGAAGGACCTGCATGGTGCTCAGAAGTTGGAGGGGCTGAGGTCAGCAAGAGTGCCATTTACCACGTGTCTCTAGCTTTCCTGTGTCATAAGACTACTCTTCTCTGAGCTCCTTCTAAGCTGGACATGGTCATGTGGCTTTCTCTGGTCCCTGGCATGGGAGCAGAAGTGATGTCATCATTCCTAGAGGAATAATTGATAGCCTATTTCCAGGCTGGCTGCCCTGTCAGCCTGGGTCCCGGACTGTGGACAACCATGACATGGAGGAGAGGGGCCAGACGGGCCTCTTCTGCCCAGAGGGCCATGTAACAGGAAGCAAGTCACAAACCTCTGTGTCTACCACAGAGTGTGGGGCTTGCTTGTTACCACAGCATAACCCAGCCTGTCCTGACACAGAGACGGGGTGCAATGAGGAAGCCGTTGTTTGTCCACATCCATGGGAAGGAGGATGGGGGATTGGGATGTGGTGGGGATGTGGTGGATTCTGGGCACATCTTGAAGGCAGATCTGACAGGACTGGCTGACAGTAGAATGTGGATTATGAGAGAAAGGGAGGAACCGAGGGTGAGTCCATGAGCAGTGGGAAAAACAAGGGCGCCATCAATCACAGTAGGCAGACCCAGGGGAGCAGGTCCAGTTCCATTAGTGACCTCAGGAGAGACAGAGAGGAGCTGGAGGGCCATGCCCTGAAACTGGGAGGTTGTCCGGGACTCCTGGAATCCCCTCTCACCTCTGAATACTGGGCTTCTGAGGAGTTGGAGCTGAGGCAAGCCATAGGAAATGGTACAGGAGTGGCCACTAGAATAATGAGTAAATACTTGAAGGCCAACTAGAGGGACCCCAGGCCTGCTCTCCCAATGGGCAATGTGGCTGACGGGGAAGTGGTCTGGCCTCACCTGGCAAGGACAACCCCCCACTGCACCCCACCTGAGTCAGCCTCAGAACACACGGGCTCTGACCCTAAAAAGATGCCACTCCTGAAAGCTCCATAATGCCTGACAGCATCAGGCCCTGCCAGCAAGCCTCACACAGCCACTGGAGGGGGCGTTGCCATTCGTATTTTCAAGAAGAGGCAAACATTGGGTACACAAGCAGGGAAATGACTTGACCCAGACTGAGGCTGCTCAGGGAGCCAGCGACCCAGCAGGAGCAGACTTAGGGGCTGTCTCTGCACTCTCCCTGCCCGCTGCCCTCCCCCACACATCCAGAAGAAATGGGTGTTGGGTCCAACTCTGCCAATAACTTGCCGGGTGACCTTGCACAAGTATCTGCCTCTCAGTTTCCTTTTCTGTACTAGAGGTGCTAGACAAGGTGGTCCCTATCTTATATACAGAAAGTGCCCCCCAAAGTGTATGCACTTTCAGAAATGAAAAAACAACATTAAAATTGTGATACTCAATATGTACCAATAACAGAAGATGAGTACAAGTCACATTCAACTTCTGCAGTTACAAGAGGGGCTCAAAGTGGTAAGTACCATGTTTCCCTGAAAATAGTACCTACCCCCAAAATAAGCCCTAGCAGGATTTCTATGCATTTGTTAAATATAAGCCCTACCCAGATAATAAGACCTAGTGATGGGTGTGGCTATACAGCATATCTGCATAGCCACGCCCTGCATTGCAGCACAGAGCAGTAAGGAAGACTGGAATACCTTTTATCTGCCACAGCTCCTTTCTCCGAGCCATTCGCACTTGCACGGGTGCATGTGTGGTAACCAGGGTCTCAGGCATCCTATTGAATACGTGCAAACAGCTAGGGGAAAGGAGTTCATGCATCGCTAGCGCCAGCCCCACCAACAAGGTCGGCTCCCCTTGTCAGATTCCAGAAGAAGATGACTTCACTGTATTTGAATAAATGTAGATTGTTGTATTATACTTAATAAAAAAAAAAAAAAGACATCCCCTGAAAATAAGCCCTAGTGTGTCTTGAGAAAAAATAAATATAAGGCAGCGTCTTATTATTGGGAAACACGGTATCAGTGTCCAGACGCTTCTGATTATAGTGAACTACGCTGAGTCGTCCCTTGTGCACATGACACACAGTACCACGTGTGCAACTGTCAGGCGTGTGGGAGGTTCTGTTGCACACTCACGCCTCTATTGCCATTGTACTGGCACAACGTCCTTGAATTTCAAATCCCACTTCAAAATGGTCTTGCACTCCTCAAACAACAATCATGCTTCCACCATTTCCTTTGACCGTCCTGCCTGTCGCATGGTGACACCAGCATTCATTCATTAGTCCTGTCTTCTGTGTGAACATCATACTACACGTTGCTACCATAATGCAATTCAACTCCTAAAACTAATACATAGATGACATCGCTTAAAATAAGTATGCACTTTTTTGGCACCCCTGGTATATCTTCTTTGGTTTAAGTAAGAGAGAATGAATTAAAATTTGTTTTAACTATAAAAAATACTGAGCCCTATAATTGAAAAAAATTCAAGTTGAATCTCAGGTACAGCTGGATCCAGGCTATTTAAAAATGTCAGGTTGTTCTCCCCCTCCAACTCTCCCCCTTTATTCAGCTCTGGATTCTTAGGTAATGGCTTCATGTTTCAGCTCTCCCATGAGGTGGCAAACTGAGCCCCAGGCTGACATTCCACCCTTGTGCAGCCCACAGGGAAAACAACAGCTGTTTTTCCCTGAAAACTCAGCCAGGGTCTCTGCCAGAACACATGGAAGTTGGGTGCAAACTAGAAAAAAGTGGGTAAATACAGCCCTGCACCAAGCAAGGGGCCTTCTGATTCCAGCTCCCACTCAACCTCCTCAGCAGGATGCCCTTATACCCCCCCAGCAACCTCGACAACTCTCCCACACCAGCCCTGGCTCCAGCATGTCCTAGGAAGGCTCCCATTGGCCAGGCTTGGGTCACATGCCCATTCCTGAACCAATCAACTGTGGCTCAAAGGATGTGATGTTCTGACTGTCCAGACCCAGGTCTCAGGGCCTCCTAGAAAGTAGAGTGAAGTAAGCCATCAAACCGCTATGCCTGAGACAGGAGCTGATTACTGGGAGAAAATGGAGTGGGAGTGGGGGAAACAGCACTCAGGGGTGCTGACTCCTTGGGCCTGTGGAGGTCTGCACATTTTAACCATCCCCTCAGGGAATTCCCGAGGAGCCACCGGCCCAGGAGGAGCTGGGTGTTTGTCCCAAGTCCGAGGTACTGAGAAAGCTTACCTACGCCCCACGGCCAGCATCAGTCAAGAGCTGCTTCCAGCCCCTGCTACTGGATCTGGATTCCTAATGAGCAAATGGGGAGGTGGCTGGGAAGCAGACACGTCTGGGTCTAGGGAGGCTCCTGGGGGATGGGGGTGGGGTGTAAAGGAGGCGTCCAGGGGGTAGAGTGGGGAGGGGGCAGGCTCCTTCTCCCTCATATTGTCAGTGCTGCATCCAAGGCCACATAGCTGATTCCATTAACTCAGCATAAGCAAGCAAAGGAGAGTTAGGGGTGGAGGTGTGTGCCAGCCACAGAGGTATTCAAACTCAGTGGTGCCTTCAGGGATCTAACAGCAAATGTTGCCAGTTTTTAAACCGAGTGATGTTATGAGGGCTGCAGGTGCAAGGGAGGCAGGGGAGGGTGCCCTGGGTGGAGCACTGCATGGGTGTGGGGGTATGTGAAGGGATGTCCCAGGTGTGTATGGGGACAGCAGTAGGCTGGGGTCCCAAGGGTGCAACTGATTCCTGCCCTCTGACCACTCCTGGACCCCAGGGGGAGCCTGTGAGCTGTCCTCAAGGGACCATCTGCCTTTGAACCTAGGAGATGAAGGCCCAGATGTGTGGACAAAGAGGTCAGCAGAGAAAGCTCAAGAGAGTTGGCTTTGCCAAGCCTGATGCAATAGCACAGGTCAGCTTTGCAGGAGGAAGGGTATTAGAGTCACAGTCTGGAGGGGCCTGGCCCTCCCTCTCTCCAAACCTGTGGCTGGGTGCAAAAGGCCCTGTATCTTGGAAGAAGAGTTGTATGTCTTCCCTCACCCCCACCCCAAGTCATCTCCCAGGGCATGACAGGCAGTGAGTTAGCACTGAAGCAGGAAGAAAGGCCTAGGGCAGCAATGGGGCCAAGCACTGCCAAGCACCTCACCTCCCTCATCCCCCTTGATAAGAAGAGCTACTCCATGAACCCCTGGGAATTGGATGTAAAATTTGGTAGGCGAGTATGCTGGGTGGAGCTGGGGAGACTCCAGGATCTTAGTTCTTAAATGTGATTGTCAAAACAATCTGTGACTTTAAAGGGAACAGAGTCACCAATTTGCTTTTTAGAGAGTGCCGTGCGCCACGTGCCAAACATGTCTCTTGCTCCGTGGTTAGAAGGCTTCTTTGGGGCCAACCTGCTGCACTCAAATTCTGACTCAGGGATGTGTTTACTGTTTGACTCATGGAGAGTGACATCACTGAAAACCCTCTAAAAGTATTAAATATAATCATCATCTCATTCCTTCCAAACAGCCCAATGCAGGAGGTACTATTGTGACCGAGGAAGACTTTGGCTGCAAGTAAAAAAGCATCCAACTATAGGTAGTTTAAATGACAAGCTTTATCATGATTTTGCATGATGAGAAGTTCGGCAGAGGCACTCAGAGTTAGCTCTGCATCTCAAGAATGTCCTGCGTTTTCATCTTTCTGCTCTACCATCTCCTTAGCCAGTTGATGGACATATGGGGGGAGAGAATAAGCACCCCTAGAGCCGGGTGGTTCATGTGGAGTTCATTAGTGCTTGTGGCTAGAGGGTAGAGGTACCAAGAGCATTTGTGATGGTTAATTTTAGGTTTCAACTTGACTAGATTGAAGGATTCCCAGATAACTGGTAAAGCATTATTTTGGGGCATGCCTAGAGCGTGTTTCCAGAAGAGACTGGCATTTGAATCAGTAGACTGAGTCAGTAAGGCTGCCCACACCCAATGTGAATGGCACCATGCAACTGGCTGAGGGCCTGCATACAACAAAAAGGCAGAGGAAAGGCAAATTAACTATCTTCTGGAGCTGGGATACCTTCTCCTGAATGCTGGGTCCTCTGACCTTCAGACTCTGGGACCAACCCCTACCTCCATACAGGTTCTCAGGCCTTCAGCCTTTGGCCAAGAGTTACACCATTGGCTCTTCTGGCTCTCCAGCCTTTGGACTTGAACTGAGCCCTGCTTCTGTCTTCCCTCTCTGTCCAACTTGCAGACAGCCTGTCACGAGACTTCTCAAACTCTATAATTGCATGAGCAAATTCCCCTATA
The DNA here is from genome assembly GCA_963574575.1 of Galagoides demidoff. NCBI lineage: Eukaryota > Metazoa > Chordata > Mammalia > Primates > Galagidae > Galagoides > Galagoides demidoff. The sequence goes on along the minus strand of CAUYQV010156168.1, from coordinate 7,329 downwards.
AAGGTCCTCTCCTGTATCTATCTATCTATCTATCCATCCATCCTATTGCCAACATAGTCCAGTGATAGCAAAGGCCCAGTTCTCAATGGTCCCAGACTGTGCCCATGCCAGTGTCCCCAGCAGTGTCCCCTCCACTATCCCCACTCTGGCTCTTACTTATTTTTCCGAGACTGGTTCTCCAGACACGGTAAAGATCCTGCAAGCTACCTGATATTCTTCCAGTAAATTCCTTTTCACCTTAATGTAGCTAGGCTTGGGCGGTGCCTATGGCTCAAGGAGTAGGGCGCCGGCCCCATATGCTGGAGGTGGCGGATTCAAACCTGGCCCTGGACAAAAACTGCAAAAAAAAAAAAAAGATAGCCAGGCTTGGCTTCAGTGCCTGTAGCTGCAAACCCTAACTGGGGCATGCAAGAAGCAAGTCACTTAGCCTCTCTATGCCTCAATTTCCTCCATGGGAATGATAATAATAACAGTCCCTATCACATAGGACTAAGGTGAGGTTATCCATGTAGCAAGCTCAGCACAGGGCCTGGCACACAGCAAGCTCAATAAACACTGGCTGTGTACTTTTACTTCGAGAGAGCTCAAGGGAAAAACTAAGATTCTTTTTTTTTTTGAGACAGAGTCTCAAGCAGTCATCCTGGGTAGATTGTTGTGGCATTATAGCTCACAGCAACCTCAGACTCTTGGGCTCGAGAAATTCTCCTGCCTCAACCTACCAAGTAGTGGGGACTACAGGCGCCTGCCACAGTGCTCTGCTATTTTTTTGTTGTAGTTGTCGTTGTTTAGCAGCCCCGGGCCCATTCGAACCTGCCAGCCCCCGTGTATGTGACTGGCGTCCTACCCACTGAGCTAAAGGCGCCGCCCCAAAACTAAGATTCTTGAAGCCAGTACCTCAGAAACCCAAGAAGGTATCATCACCAGGAAAGGGGTGTGGAAAGTGGAAACATGGTGATGATGCCGATGAAGATAGCAAACGCTTATATAGGGCGTTTTACAGGTGAGAGGACCAGGTAAGGCGCAGAGAGATGAAGTGATTAGCACAAGGGCACATAATCATGAGCAGGGGCACTGGGGGTTGTCTAAGGCAGCAGGAGGACGCTGTGGAGAGCACAGCAGACGCTCAGTGGTGGTTTCTCCTGCGTAAGATCCCTCTAAACAGCAGGCCTGAAAGTCCGGCTGAGTTACCTGCTTCAGGAATCTGGGGGACTTAGGTCCCTGCTCCCAGCCAGCCAAGCAGGCTGGGCCATGGCATCTGCGTGTACCACGTGGATGCTGCAGGTGGGGACCCTCTCTGGCCCCATCTCATTCCAGGGACAGGAACACAGCCTTTTCACCCTCAGCCTTTAAGGGAAGGCACCTACCTGCCCCTTAACCTTCAGACCGGGCTGTGCTGATGTCTGGCACCCAGACACTGGGCTTCATGCCCAGGTAGATCGGGCTTCCAGATGTGACCACTGGGACTGAGAGGGCTGAGGTCGGGGAGAGCCAGGATTTGAACCCACGTCTGCCAACATGAAGGCCTCTGTGGCCTAACCGAAAAGAGCATGTGGCATCCATCAGGCTCACATCTGGCTGACAGTGGCTTGTTTTGCACACTGTTTTTAATAAAAAAACTATTTAAAAAACCCAATTGCTGACATTTATGGGGTGTCAGTTACTGAGATCCAGGCCCTTATGCCTGTGACATCATTTAATCCCCTCAGCTGCCCTTGGGGCCAGACCATTTTCATCCCTGTTTACAAAAGAGAAAACCAAAGCCCAGGAAGTCAAAGGGACATGGTGGACATTTGTGTTTCCTGCCTGTCCCCACCCTTTACCCCCGTGTCCAGGACAGGCACCCAGTTTCCTTCTGGGGAGCCTCCCACCCTCACTATTGGCAGTGGGGTTAAGATTACAGGTCAAGGTGCTCTGCTCTCCTCTGTCCAAGGGGTGGGCACAGGACCCGGCACAGCCTGTCACACGTTCTCTCCTGAACATTGACTGTTGAATCATGTGTCACATCCACAGGCCACGGCTGCTTCACCTTGGAGACTCTGCTGGTCCCTCCTGCCTGGGCCCACTTAGCCAAATCCAGTCTATTTCGAGACTTCAACATCAGGTGTTACTTCCTATCCCTCCGGTGAGTTCCCACGTCTCACAGGGCTCACCCTCCGCAGGGTCTGAGGCTGGGAGTCCAGAGTCTTCACCACCCCCGTTTTGTAGGTAAAAGCAAAAACAAGTATTTCCTGGGCCCAGGGACATTGCAAAATGACTAGCAAAGTTGCATTTTCTACCACAATAAAGCCGCATTATTTTTGTAAAAGAGTAATGTTTTAAACTGCTCAGAGTCCTCTGGCTTCACAAGCCCCATAGAACACCTCCTGGTACCCCAAGAGCCACGTACAATCCAGTTGGAAATGCTCGCCTGAAGGGCATTTGGTGCCGGAGGCTGGCCCTGGGGTGTGGATGGATGGGGGTCCAGCATGGCAGTGCTCCTCGGGACCCTGAGGCCATTCTTTCCCACCTTTACATTTTTGTCATATCCACCTCCTGCCTGCCTGTACCATCATTTTCTTAATATTTTGAGTACAATTGATCACATACTTTTAAAATCACTTACAAATCTGGAAGACGTCAGTGCATAAGCAGAATGCCGTCACACGCAGACGACAGTGTGTGCTACAGTCCAGCTCACCAGCAGCCAGGCCTTTGCTGGGGGGCTAGCAGGGTGTCAGAGAGGTATCACGGACGCCCAGCACCACCCTGAGCCTTCTGCCATGATGTGATCAGAAACAAAAGTTTAAAGGGAAGCAGAGGAGATGCAGTTTCTCAGTGTGTACACTGATGTTATTTAAGGTCATGGCAGGCACCATACACATCACGTTTTGGAAAACACCATTCCTCGTGGTACAGGTGAAAACAGAGAGGGAAAGAGCATTGTCCAAGGCCACACAGCATCTCAAAGGAAGAGCTTGGAACCAGGCTGTCCTACCCACGTTCCAGCTCTTTCTCTAACACCTTGCTTTGTCTCTTTAAAGCATCTCAGAGGCTCCCAGGCAACTCCTGATGATCTGGGACCACATTTTAATCTCCAGCAGCCACTCCTCTTCCATCTGTTGGGTTTGGACCCTCCGCACCCCCACCCCCACTGCACCCACAGTGCCAGTTGGTGTGGGCTCTGCAAATGCAAACTCATTTAAATGTCAGCTGGAGCAACAGAGAGCTTAGAAAGGCAAACAGGTGACAGAAATAGATGTGACAATCACAGTATCTTAGACTGTCAGCAGGCGCTTTCAGCCCCCTCTTAACCCTTCCTGGAGCAAGTAGCCCTTGGAGCATGAAGATAACTAGAGACACCCCCCCCCAAAACCTCATGTACATGCATAATTTTGCATGTAATTTTGGAGGGGTCTTGAGACCCGTCCAGCCTCCACGTTTTTTTTTTTTTTACAAAAAGCCTTCGGATGCCAAGAATTTGGAAATGACTGATCTCATTGGTTTTTCAGGCAGCTTCCAGTTAATGAACTGTGAAGACATGCTCAAATCCACTCTAGAAGTCGGGTTCAGGGTCAACCTTTTGCAACCAAAAACCTTTCCCTCCGGTTTACCCTTTGGGGAGAGTACGCCATAGGGTTTGTCTTAAAGGTGCAGGCATTTCTCTAGTGTCAATAAAAATCTTTGACCTCTTTGAAGAGGATACATGGTTAAATCTCAGCCGGGAGGAGACACGAGCCTGCAAGGCCATGGCCTCTACCTCCTGCCTTGCACCATTCAGGCCCCATCTGACAGAAAGCAAAAGCAGCCACACCCCACTGATTATTTGAGTCTGAGGCCCTGGCTAAGGTTCTGAGTGCCCTTAATGTGCCCACCCTATCTTGTCATCTTGGTGTCCCCATCTTTACCGAAGGAAAGAGTCAGAGTCCTCCATGGAGCCCTGGCTAGGGACCAGCCCCAGGCCAGGTTTCCCTTCTCGTTATAAGACTTTGCATGAGTGAGGCCTCAGCACTCCCAGGCTGAAATTGTCTCTGTTCTCCTGGTTGCTTTGTTTCTTTTTCTTTTCTTTTTTTTTTTTTTAATTTTTATTTTTTTTCAGTGGTTGCTTCATTTCTTAGCAAGATTAGGTAAAAGACCTCTCCCCTCAATGAACTGATAGGGACAGAAGCTGAAAAATAGGGCCAGAAAGAGAGGCATCTAGGGCAGGAAGGGTGGGGGGATGAGGCAGAGAATCACTTGAGCCCGAGAGTTTGAGGATGCTGTGAGCTGTGATGCCACGGCATTCCACCGAGGGCGACATAGTAAGACTCTGTCTAAAAAAATAAAAATCCTTATCTATTGGCCCCAATTGTTGCTTATTCACCTCCAGTGACAGGGAGCTCCGTCCTTTCTCAGACTGGCTATTCCATTGCTGGACAGTTGTGATGATTAGGAAGTTCTTCTCAAATATCCCTTCCTGACTTTCCCTTTTCAGTCAAACATCCTAAAATTCTATGGCAGAGAGCTCCCTTCCTTCCTGGATAAGTTATCATTTATAGATTTGGGTGATTTATTTTCAGGTGATAAATTTGAACCTACTCTCAACTTGCACGGAGTTGATCCCAGGCTGGCTAAGCAACTTTCACGTCCGATGTACATGTTTGGGGAAGTGTGCGTGTGTGTGTGTGTGTGTGTGTGTGTGTGTGTTAGCATGTGTGGGTGAGGAGGAGAGATTTAGAAAGAGCGAGGAGACAGAGTGACAGAGAGAATGTATTTCAAAACCTCGTAACACAGTAGGCCAATGTCACTCCTTATGTAAGCCTAATAGCTTCTGGGGGATTGGGGTTGTATTCCAGGCCCCGTCGTTAGCTGATTAAGGCTGATTATTCCAAGGGGAGGGGGCAGTGAAAAGGGATATGAAGTTACGTAACTATCTATTTATTTAGAGTTAATCCATCCTTCTAAATTTGGGGGCTGGAATAATTCAAAGATGAGTTTCTGTCATTTGGAGGTGATGCTGGCCACACAGATGGACATGGGCAGGGTGACTGTTGGAGACCCATGGTACCCAGGGTCATCTTGGAGATTTCTTTCCAGGGAACCACTCTGGACGTCTTCTCACAGTGCCAGGAGACGCTGTGTTGCCCAAGACACTTCACACGCTGGAGCAGGTGCATTTGCAATAGTGGGGGGTGGGTAGTGTGGTGATGGGGGGTGCTGGTGAACTAGAACTCATATCCAATGAAGCTGGGAAGCTTTAGGAAAACCTGGACAGTTGTGGTCACCCTCAGGGTATGGCATGTGTTTATGCATGTGGCCTGGTGTGGCCATTTCCAAGTGGATTTTCTTTCTACTTGGGCTCATGGGTTTGCCGTTCTAAACATTTTTGCTCAGGGGTGTGGAAAATCATGACAGCCATTCAGGTGTGTCTAACCAGGCACCTCTCTCATCAAAAGGAGTGTAGATTCATATGTGTATGAAGATGATGTTTTGCAGGTGGCTGCAAAAGACAGGCTAACAAAATCATTGCTACAATCATTTTCTGGAAGCCAGAAGTCGAGTCTTGAGCAGAAGCAGTGCCTTTCTGATTTGCAGAAAGACACCATGTGGGCTCTCAGCGACCTGCCTCTAATGTGCACGGATGCTGATTGAATCCAACTCAGTTCACACTAACTGCAGTCCTGTTCAGGGAGAAGTTGCTGAGAATAAAGAACAGCTGCAGAGATGTGACTAGTCAGTTCAAGATCACAGAAGCATTTCCCAGACCATTGCCAAGAGGTCCGAGCATCCTCCAACAGCGCATGAGATAAGGTGCATCTGAAAGCACTTTATTAACTGTAAAGAGTCCACACCTACTTTAGGAAAGCTACAATGTTGAGTTAGAGAGAAGCATAAGCCACACTTAACTCAGCTACTTTCTAGCTCTGTAACATGTAAGAATCGAACAGGAAAATGAAAAACCCCATCCCAGAGCCTGGCTCACAATGAACACTCCATAAATACTTAATTTCTGCCTTAAGGCTACTTTCAAAGTCCATAGGCAGTGCTATTTTCTTTGAAACCCTATGTTCTTAGAACAAAATTCCAATTCCTTACCCTGGCTAAAAAATCCTGCGTCTGACTCCCTGCCCCCCAGGCTGAACTCATCCCCACACACTCTCTGAGCTCACTCCATTTCTTGCTGTTCTGGAATTCGCCAAGCCCATTCCCACCCCGGGGCCTTTGCACGTGCTGTTCCTGTGTCTGGGATACTCCTTCCTCATCTTTCCATGATGAGCTCCTTATCCTTATCTAGGCCTGGCACAAATGTCTCCTCACTGTAAAGTAGCCTCTGCTGCCTCCCACCACCTCACCCACGTTCATGTTTTGTATCGTCCTGATTGCTCCCTACACTTTATTTTCTGTCTCTATCACCAAAATGGAAGCTCCCTGAGACCAGCAACTTCTGTCTGTCTGCTCATTCCTGTATCGCAGCCTCTCAGCATCTAACAAATGGGTGTCGCTGAATGGCTCAGGTGTGTGAGGAGGAGGGAGCCTTGGCCTCCTTCTCTTGCTCTTTCTCGTCACCGATCCCATCTCCTTTTGCCCACATTCTTTCCGGTTTCCCTGGATGACCTTCCGTTCTTTCCCTTGATCCCCTTGCTTGCTCTATAGGGGCTTAAAACATCTTGTTCGTTCTCAAAAATTATTTTACCACAAAGACATTTGCACCAGAATGTTTACTGCGGCTCAATTCATAATTGCCAAGTCATAGAAGCAACCTAAGTGCCCATCAACCCATGAACGGATCAACAAACTGTGGTGTACGGATACCATTCATTCAGCCTTTAAAAAAGACGGAGACTTTACATCTTTTACATCGACCCGGATAGATGGAGTTGAAATATATTCTTTTTAGTAAAGCATCGCAAGAATGGAAAACTAAATATCCATTGTACTCATACCAATATGAAACCAATATATAAACATCTGCATGCTCATATGAACAATAAAACACAAATATATGGGGGTAGAGGAGTTGGGGGGGAGTGGGGAGAGGACGTTTGGCTGGAGGAGGGAGGGCATGAGGCGGGATCTCTCCTAATGTGCACATTGTGTGGGTGTATAATGCCCCCCGGGCGAGGGGCTCTTTTACAGCTGGAACTTTACCCTGGAAGGAGAACAATGTAACCTAAAAATTTGTACCCTCACATTAATTTGAAATAAAAAACAAATTTTAAAAAATCTTGTTCTTACAAGTGAATCTCTCTAAGAGTAGAATGAGAACGTTTTAAAACAATAACTGAGAAAATGACATGAAGGCTGTGTTGATCAGTTTGATGGAAGTATTTCGGATTGCATGTGAAAACCCCACACTGTACCCCAGAAGTGCAT
>CAUYQV010156167.1:0-12734 GCA_963574575.1 Galagoides demidoff | reverse complement strand
TTTATCTTACAAGGGTACAAGTGAATCTTTCTAAGAGTAGAATGTGAATGTTTTAAAATAATAACTAAGAAAATGACATGAGGGCTATGTTAACCAGTTTGATGGAAGTGTTTCGGATTGTTTGTGAAAACCCCACACTGTACCCCAGAAGTGCATTAATGTACATAGTTACCATTCAATTAAAAAAAAAAAAAGAATGACCCTTAGATGGCTCCTCTGGGTCAGTGAGTAGGGCGATGGCCCCATATACTGAGGATGGTGTGTTCAAACATGATCCTGGCCAACTGCAACAAAAAAATAGCTGGGGGTTGTGGCAGGCACATGTAGTCCCAGCTATTTGGGAAACTGAGGTAAGAGAATTGCCTAAGCTCAAGAGCTGGGGGTTGCTGTGAGCTGTGATGCCACAGCTCTCTATTGAGGACAACAAAGTAAAACTCTGTCTCTTAAAAAAAAAAAAAAAAAAAGGCCCATGGTAGAAAGAGCACACTGAGCCAAGAAACAGCATTGGAAAGGTGTTACTCACAGGGGAAAATGTGTTTCCTGTCTATTTGTCAAAAATCCCACTGTTAATTGGAAATTGTGTCTTTCAGGGAAGGAGAGCGATATAAGATGCAATGATCCTAAACCAATTTAGAAACGTACTTCTGCACCTTTGATGAAATGGCTGCTTACAAACTGCATTGGAGGTAACTTTTTGCATGTTCACTTCTAAGAAGAAATTCAAAGAAAGGAAAAATTTCTATCATAGATTGTATATTTAGATAACTTTAATTTGTTTTCAGAAAATGACCAAACTAGTCTTAAACTCCAAGGGGTGTGAAATTTTGTCATTTCTCCTATGGAGAAGATTGTTTTGAAAAGGACATTTCATATATTTTTTTCTAGTTGATTCTAGAGGGAGTAGGAAGAAAGGTAAGGGAAAGCTGAGGATGAATTAAGAAAAACTCCAGAAGACATTTTTCACTCTGATAATTTTAAAAGCATTCAATAAACCCTCAAAAGGACTTAAAAGATCATTGAATTTCTGGATTATGAAGTAATACTTCTCAGTGATGAAAGTCATTTAGTAAAACACTATGAATTACTACAAGGAACAATAGTATTTTCCGTCTCACTTTTATGTTCTACAGAATGTTCTGTGTGATAACCTTTGCCTTTTCTGTGCTTGAGTAAATGACTTCTAAATAACTGCAATATCACTCTGTCCCTCTTGCCAGCCCTTCCTACCATTTTCTTGTTCTAATCTATCTTCTAAATGGGCTGAAAGCAAGTTTGGTCTTTAAGCACAAACAACTGGAAGAATCCAACCATCATGTTTAAGAAATGGGGCACATGGTGTTTGGGTGAAGAGGGGATCAGTGATTGGAATTCTCTGCTAAGCAGTTTGTATTATAATTAACAAAACATAATCCAGTTGTTACTTTATGGACAATTCAGCTTTTTTTTTTCATTTGCACAGAGTTTTAAAAAAATTTTGGAGCAATGAATTTGGAGCTAGCTAATGAGAACCAACCTTTTCTATCCTTCTTGGACATTCTATCTTTACTGAGATGTCCACCACCCAAGGGGGCCAAAAGCACCAAATAGACACATATCCATATTGCATCATCTCTAACATGATCATAGCTTCATATGAAATAACTGAAATGTCTGAAGTTTAATTGGAAAATAGCTAGTCATGAAGGAAGCGATTAGAAATGGGGTATGGAAAGATAGATCTTACTGGAGACTGAGCTGCATATCTGAATTCATCACCAAAGTCTCTGAGTTCCCACAAACATCCCAGGGTGTTCATATTTTGTAGTTTGAGTCACTCTGTGCTACCCATAGGTATCCCACCTTTTTGGACTTGTGACCATGAGTTCTGTACCTTCCCTCCTCCTCCTCAAGGGACAATTCCTCCACTGTGATGTGTATTCCATGCCACTCACATTCTAAAGATGTCATTTTGTTAGTGATATTCTCCTATCCCCTTCATAATTAGTGTTTTCTGCTGTATTGAATTCCTCCTATAGATATACAAATATGCCCGTTCATTTCCAAATAATGACAACACAAACACTCCTAGATATGGGCCTTCCTCTATTTAAGCTCTCTTTATGAGCTCTTTTTCACAGAGAAATGTATTGAAAGTGGTACTGTTATTACTGTTTCTTTTTTTTCTTGTCCCAACTTTCTTAATGGATCTTGATAGACTTTCTTTTCCTACAAGTGCTCTCCTTATCTTCCTCAGTCTTTCCATGAAGTTAGGCACAGTGTGCCTGCCTACTTTCCTGACACCCTTTGTTCTCTTGGCTCATGTATGTTATATATTATATAATCTATATATGCAGCCTAACTTCTCTCTTGAGTCTCAGATTCAAACACCTTTACCTGCCTCAAGAGGCCAGTGAAGTAGTACTATCAAGGGCATCCAACTTTTCTTTTTTTCTCTACTACACATTGGAATAAAAAGAGTTGTCTTGGGTCACACATTAAATACACAGCACTAACAAAGGCTGATTAGCAAAAAAGGTCCATGCAAAATTTTCACTGTATCTAACACCACACATAAGCAGAAAAGTACTCAAAAAATCAGCATGCAGTCCTGTGGACCACATGGTGGAGACCCCAGTTAAGTTATTTTTCTACTTCACTGGCCTCTTGATTGGGTTTCCTTTTCTGTCTGCTTCTTTCACTGTTTTTCAGACTGTCCCACAGCAGTTATAGTTTTCCTATTATTAAGTGGCTCACTATTATTCCCTATTCCTAGACAGACTCATCTAAATCTTATGACTTTATATATACATGTAGTATATGTATATATATATATATATATAATGTGTAGGTATATAATATGTATGTATGTTATATATTATATAATCTATATATCTAGCCTAACTTCTCTCTTGAGTTTCAAATTCACATACCTTTACCTACTAGCAGTCTCCTAAAATGTAGCAAGACTAAGTCAGAACTTGTGACTGAATCTCTCTTCTCTGCTCATCCCTCTGGTGCCCTATCTTGGTAGAATACCACCATCTACTTATATACTAAAGTCAAAGGCCTACAAGTCATTCTTTATTTTTCACTTTTTATTACACTCAGCTAATCCTGATTTCTTTTGGCTCTACCTCCAATGCATCTCCGAAATGACTTATTTTTCTTCATTTCTGCATCTATGGTCTTAGTACAATGTACCATTACTTCTTACCTTGACTGCAGTTACCTTCTGACTGGTTTGCCTGGGACTCTTCTTGTCTCTTCACAATCAATTCTCTATGCAGAAGTGATTTTTGAAATGTAAAATATATCATGTCACACTTCTGCTTAAACTGCTCCAAATAAGTTACCAATTGCACTGGGAGTACTAGCTTAGCTCCTGACCACATTCCACATGCCCCAAGACCACTCATAAATTCTCCATAGCTCTCAGCTTCTTTACCAAGCTCCAGGTACAGAGGCTTTCTGTACCCTGAACAGTTCAAGCCTCTGGCCTTTGAATATTCCAGACACATGACTGGCTTCTTTTTATGTAGACATCAGCTCATTGATACCACCTTGCTGAGACCTTCCCAGATGACTGATTTTTAATTAACACTCTTCTTGTTTCAATTTCCCTAAAAACTAGGTACTGACTTTCACACTGCTTAAAAAATGTTTCTTCCAACAATACTTTAAACAAAAAAAAAAAAAAATAGAAGAAGAAGATTGAGAGTGGCATGTAGAGAAAAGAGAAAATAAATCTACCAGCTGCTTTGTTTTAGTTCATTTACATTGTCTGTAAATAAAAATATGAGAAATTTGAGTCAGATTTTAGACTCTCAGCTGGGAAGTTATCTTTGTGGGGAAAAATATAGATGTCCTATTCTCTGATTTTTATCAACAAAAATAGTCTGAAACTGTTTCATCTGTTTCATTTTGAAACAAAATGTGTAAATATCTTAGCAGCATTTTCCAGGGGTCAGAAAATATCCACATCAATCTGCTGCATTATCCACAATTATGGAGTGAGCCTATTGCAATGTTGTGAGTTCCCAAATGCTGCATGCTAGATAAAAATGGGAAAAATCATGGATGCAACATTATAAAATGTTTATCTTCACATATTTTGATGAGTGGATTTATAGTTCTTATGGTAAGACATCATGGTTTGTTTGTTGAGCCTATAAAACCTCAACAGCATTGCTATCCTGTGGTAGGATCTTTAGGTAGTTTTTGTTTCTTGGTTGAGTAAGTTCTTGCATGGTTTGTGGACTATTGGAGGAAAATTCTCCATATTGAGCAAAGTCTGGTTTACCAGCATCTTGATGTGCGTGCATATGTAGTTGGTAGCTTTCTATGGAGTGTGATCTGGGCCAGAGTAGCTAGTCATGTAGACACAGTAATTTGACAGATGCTCCACCTTCAGAATCAGTAGGGAGAGTCGCTTTTGTTTTTCATTTGCTGAAGCCTAGAGGAGGAGAAAAGGCAGAAAGACCAATCCAACAATTTATGAGATTGAAACCTCTTTCTAACATGCCCAAAACACACTAGTTATACTTGAAAAACTGCAAAAAAATTTTCTAGCAAATGAGCAAAAATTAAAATTTACATGCAAGGTGAAGAGAACCTTGGACACAACTTTTCCCTTTTTTTATAGCATAATTTTGACTCTTCTCTCTTTTCTTCTGTAAGGAATAAAGAAGGAATAGATAGAGTTTTCTTCTGTACAAAGGTAGCTACAAACTCGGGAATGTAAAGCCAGGACCTTCAGAACCATCTTCCTAATTCCATTTTCAGAGTATATTTTCTTCTCCTACTTGAATTTTTCTAGTTTACCAAATCATGAGAAATTATAGATGTGTTGTTGTAAAATACAGCTTGGAAGATTATGTAAAGGCCCATGTGTGTGTGTATTCTGAAATCTAAAGTTCTGTCTGACTCTTTTGGATGTTTTTCCTTTCGTTCAATAAACAAATCCAAATTGAAGAATCAAAGGCAGGGAAAACACATTTCGGAAATGTTGTGGAAGAGACTTTACTTAGTTATCAACTACTTGACATAACACAACATGTTTCTTGTACCACAATCAATCTTGGGGCTCAGCTAACAGGCTTTGTTGTGGTGGTGGTGGTTTTCAAAAATCAATCATCACAACACAATTTTAGTTAATTCTTTTTCAATTTAAGATATAAAAGATAAGCCCTGCTATTAAATCAGTTAATGTCAGGACCAATCCTTTAAGACTGATGATTTGGTTACTGCTAGAACCTAGACTAGGAGCCAGCTGCTATCTGTCTTCTGAAAACAATAAAAAACAATCCCTGGCCTCAAACATAATCACACTAGACAGCATTAGCAGAGATGAATGTTGATGCTGCGTCCTTCAGAAGAGAGAAGATAAACCATGTGGGGTAAATGAGGCTTAGTCTAACTCTTTATAGTCTTTAATAAAATTGAGTTTATTTCAATAATGAGGAGAAGAGTATTTTTAAAATGTTTACAAATATGGCAAAATATGCTTATATGTAAAAATAAGTGTGTTGACAAAATATTATTAGATAATATAGAACCTTCGGATGCAGTGTCAATTATAGAGCTATTCATTACACAGGATTAGCTTAAAGGGTGAAAAATTAGCACAATATGGATTTATTCCAATAAGCAAATGGAGCATCCACTCAAAAGTTCCCATAATCATTAAATTTTGTTCACAAGAGTATAATAATGTAGAAAAATGCATTAAGTATTGTATTACCATGCTTTATAACATCCTGAATTACAATTGCTTAACAAAAAATATGAGAACCAAGTATAGGGAAAAAAACTTAGAGAAAATATGAGAACGGTTATATAGTACTTGCTTGTGTGTTGGTTTGAGTAGAGTAGGAGAACCTCATCTTGTGGCCTAAACATCACAGCCCAGTACAGGTGTTTATGATTGGTGGAAGGCATTGTTCCACAGTGAGCTCTGCCTCACAGATCCTGAGCACTGAAAGCCCACATGTCCTGCCCAGAGCCCTCCAGTGGGTTGAAGGACAGAGGAAGATACTACCTTGCAAGGAGAATCCTCATAGCTATGTACCCATATCTTGTGTCAAAGAATCAGGAGCCATTCTTTAGGACTAGAATTCAGTGAAAGGATTACTGAATCTGAGCTACAAGATATGGCCAGTCTCAGCAATAGTCCCTGATCTTTCCTGCATGCAGAAGTTTCTTTACTTAGGTGGACATCAACAGTGTGTTTGATTCTTGACTTCAAAGTACAATAAGCTTTCTCTTTCTTAGACTCAACACTGAAATTAAGGATTTTAAAAGATTCCTGACTAGTTTCCTGCCCAGAGCATCTTCAAGGATATTGCTGTTGAAGTCATTAGTTTGTAAGGAGCAATCTTATAATTAGGAAGAGCTAATGTCAGCAGATACCTCCCACCTCTTCTGGAAATTCTGAGGATGATGCTGATGAGGATGGTGCTGAAGAGGCACAGTTACTTTGCAGTGGTTTTCTTCCTCAGGATTACATTATTTTATTGACCTTTGGGAGAGTTCTACATGGAGGAAAATTATTTTCATCATCATGATCATTAGCATTCTTTAGATTTAAGAACTGAAATTTGTAGAGAGAAAGTAATTTGCTCAAGGTCAAATACTTTGTAGATGGAGTCTGCATAACTTCAAAGCCCATGTGCTCTTTTGCTGGATCAGTTGCCATTTTAATTTTCCCAGCATCCACCTTGATTTGTCTTTACATTCCAATTGCTTTGGGACCTTACCTGTTTTACAACCTTTTAGAGTGAGGCTGCTCATTTCCCAATATGAAAATGAAAGGAGCCAGATTTTCCTGTCCTTTCTGCTCCCTGTATTCCTCAGTGGTATGAATGTGACTTAGACATAGTTAACCAGATACTGAGTCTTGAATGAAAGACCCAAGAATGAGGAGGGAGTAAATTAATTGAGACTATAGCCAACACTCTTATGGTTTCTGAATCATGACTCTTTATAATGTCCTACATTTCTGCTTGTTTTTAAGCCTGATCTTCTAAACTCCAATCAGTCCTATGATTCTTCAGATAATTTGTTTAATACATTTCATATTGGTTAAATGATCTATGGTTGAATTCTGTTGCTTGTAATTTAGAACACTATGTATAGACATGGCTATACGTGAAATCTTGTATTTAAACTAGCTTAGATGTAAGATATTTTATTTCCTATAAGCAAAATTGAGAAAACTTCAAGAATTTCTTCCATCCTAGTAGAATAGCCCAGGACACTGTTGGCCAGGTACCTGTTACAAAACTCTTCTTCTTGGCTTCCTCACTTTCTTATATTAAAACTCATGGAAGTGATGGATCATTGTTAGAGTCGATGTTGATTATTAAAAGTCATTTTTAATGTGGAACAGATTTCACTTTAATGAGAAGTTGACTTATATTGTTTTCTCTAATAACAATAGGCCCTGAAAAATCTGATTTATACATTTTTACAATCTTATAAGAGAAAATAACACTAGAGTTTAAAGTTGGAGATGTTTTAAATAGGTTATATATTGTTGCTTTTTCTAAAGAATAGAATTATAAATATTTAGGGCAAAAGCATATAATTAAGATGAATATATGCATGAAAGAAAAGAAATAGTTCTGTAGATTCAGTGAAATACAAACTTTAACATTTTAATTAAGCAAATATGTGTAAATGGTCCTCATTTCCCAGATTTCCCAGTGAGGGGTGAAAGATGCCTGTGGTTATCTTTTTCTCCCTCAAGTCACTAATAGTGGCTGATTGCATTTCCTCCTAGGGACTTGTCAACAGGGGGAGGAGTTTTTTTTTCTTTGTCTTTTGTATTTTTGATTATTAAAAGTCATTTTTAATGTGAAACGCATATCACTTTAGTGAGAAGTTGGTTTCTGGGAAAGAAATACTTTAAAATTATGTAAGTGAAAGTGACCGCCTTTTTTCCTCTTTAATATGGAAATATAAACCAATCTTCAGTTTTCAAACTGAGAGCCAGAAATATAAATACAAAAAGTAAGAAATTCAATGTTCCCATTTGAAAGTTTGATTAGTTATTTAAAAAAATTGCAGAGGACATAGGAAAAGGAAAGTGACACCAAGAGGAAAGGACAGAAAAGAAAGGTACAAGAGGATGCCTTCCACGGATCTCATTTTCAACAAAGAAACACACATCAAGAATGCCAGAAAAGGCAGACTGCAGAGTAGATGTACATATTCCGAGAGGCACAACCATGGCAACCTGTGTCCATAAAAGAGAAAACTTTGCAGTTACTGCTATCTTGAACATTTTCTGACTGCTCCTAATGTTTATTTGCAAAACTGGATGGTATTTTTGCAACCCCTGAACATACATGGAAACAATGATGCTAAATTTCATGCTATCCTATTTGCAGATATCTTTGTGAAGTCTGAATGAACTCATTCCAAAAATAATGCCCCCAGTTCATTGGCTCCTTGATATTAGAATTCATCAATAAGAAGCAGCAAATAATGCCTTTAGTTGATGACTGACACGTTGATAGGAGTTTTATAAACAACTCAGGGCTGAACTAGGTCTTCAAGTTGTGTTACACAAATTAAAGTTTCCTTCTTTGAATATCAGAAGTTCTGGTTGAAACATCAAAAATATCACTGACAGTGACCCAGGCTTATGTGGTACAGAAATAGAATACAATCAATATTGGTGCCAAATAATCATTTGTTTCGCTTGAAAGATAGAGCAATGTTTTTACCTTCTTAATGCAGTTTGCTCAAGACATGAGTAAAATTTGTTAGAGGTATGACGTGGATCTAAAAGATCTTCAGTTTCTCAGGAAATTAATGCTGCTTTGTAAACATTTCTGTGGAAGTAATAAAAGTGGCTAATTTACCCAATAATAATTAAAAACTGTGGACATCTCTTTTGTTAGTCTTTCCTTTTCTTATTTGTCTATTATCTATGCTAAGATAATTGTTGGACATGTGGCAAAGGATACATCTTTTATTTTTTTAAAGGAATCATAAAGTATACTGTTTCTGAAGCAACATAATTCCCATTTTATACTAAATACACAGCTCTCTTAGCACCAGAAAATGTCCATCTGCTACCACTGGGTCTGCTCTGCACAAAGCAGGCTTAGGAAAACAGCATTATATCATTAATTTAGACATGATGTGGATGTGAATACTTATAAGCAATTGGTTCTACTCTAATCTACACAATGGAAAATATCTTAATAGCTGGAAAGGCTCAAAGGGCAGTTCAGGCCACAGCAATCACACGACAAATTGTAATGGGAGATGTTTTAATGGAAAGTTTTAGTTGGCACTGACATTTTCTCCAATTATCAGCAGTCCCCTTGCCCCAAATTTAGCCATGTTTCTACTTTTACTCCACATTGACCTCTCCCATCCACTTAACCCAATGAAAGTAATTCTAACTTCACAATGATATCCCTAATATTAACAGAAATACTTTAAGAATTCTACAGTAGATTAAAATTAGCAGAATAATTTTATGAATTCTACAATAGACAATCTGAAAGGCGCGGCACTGTTTCCTGAAATGCATTAGAGGGTCTTAGAAGAAGAGGCTTAAGGAATTAGACTTATTTAGAAAGGATAGTGCCAAAGAGATGGCTTAGTAAGCTCTCACATACTAGTAGATACTGGGAAAGCAAGACTGGCCTTGCAATCAAATGCTCAATTATCTGTCATTATTTCAGAAAAATATCCGGAAAAGATAATCCTTCAAATGTCTCCCAATGGGCTAGGAATTTCTTCAGCTGTTCTTCCTTTTGAATTTTAAACTTTGAAAACATTTTTGAGATGTTTCTTATCATAGCAGACATTCTTTATTGATAATATTTTCACTAAAATACTTTCTGGGTATAACACTTGGGTTTTTCTCCAAAGGATGTCCTTGTCACTTGTTTTATTTCCACCTGAATCCTATAAATTGTGGTTACAATTAGAATTTTACATTTGAGAAGACCGAGAATCAAGAGTAGTTGGGAATTAGTTACAGTCCAAATTGTAGCAAAGGAACCTAGGCCTTTGGGCTCTTGGTACAGGTGTCTTTTTTCAAATCCATGGTCAAAGCCTCCAGGAAAGAGACTTGAATTAGGCACTTGAATTAGTGAGAATAAAAAGAAAAAAGGAGAAGCCTGGGGAGCTGAAAAGATAATGAAAACAGTGTTGGGAAGCAGAAAAAGATAAGCTTTACTTCTCATATGCTTGTTCAGCTACCACTTTGTTTGAGCTTGCTATAGCTATTTTTTAATCAGGAAAACCTCTGTTTTTTGGGTTTTTTTGTTTGTTTGTTTTGTTTTTTTTTTGATGTTCAGTTCATAGTTCTCAGTAATTGTGAACTAAAATCTCAGCTCTTCCATTTTTTAGTATGTAACCTTGTGCAAGTCACATAATCTTTCAGCCTTAATTACTTCATCAATAAATGAGTATTATAGTAAAAGGTAGATCAAAGGGTCAATTTAATGAGTAAGGTATATAAGGTAATATAATGATAGTGCCTAGAACATGATAACCATTCAAGAAATGTTAACTATCATTAACATGTAGTAGATGCTGGTCACTCTGTGGCTGCCTAATATCTGCATCCTCTAAGCCACCTAAATTTTGGGGTCTCTTTGTTACTGCAGCATAGCTTGGCCTAGCCTGACTGTTATCACTACCCCATTGTCACATTATAGAAGTACAAAGGCCAGGTAGTTGCTTTCATCACCTCCCTAATACATAGACCTATCAGTAGATCTACCTAAATACATAAATCGGGAGGTGCCAATGTAAAGAAGTAGGAACAATGAATAATTCATTCCCACTTATTGTAGTGGCAGTAGTAATGAAGGATATATACCTATCTGGGAAAACTGGAGGAAGTAGGTACAACACTAACATCTAGGGTCTGGAATTATTAGCAAAGGTTTTTGCAAACTGATGGCCTGGTTTTAAAGGACATCTGCAGGAGAGGCCCCATTGAACAATGCTTGCCCTGGCCAGGGTGTCATCTAGCCTCCCTTATTCCTATTTTCCAGCCTTCCAAGTGACTCAATTCTGAAACAGCTGTTATAACTTCAGTTCCCCCATTTTCTGATTCAATCAGCTTGACTGTGATACTTGCAAATAAGATTGCCAAGAAATACAATATATGTTAATTTGGAAATTTTCTTTGTTAACATACAGTGCTATTTTAGTGTATTCCTGGCAGCATAAATTAGTTGCTTTGAATACCACTGCCTGTCTGTGACAATACACTTATTTTAGAGATGCCCATACTGTATTTCACTAACTTCTTTTCAAGGTAATAAGTCTGTGGTTTTTTAGAGGATCTTTAATGAGTCAATGTATACATTTCACCTTAGCGGTTAAATTATTAATATATTTTAAAAAATCTGATAGTCAAAATTACTGGTCTTACTCATTTTCTCTGGAAAATATAAATAAATTATTTTCCTGTATTAGTCTATTGAAATAAGTACTATAGTACCAAAAGGCACTGAATCTCTGACTGCTTTAAAATCATATTGTTGTGGTGTCTGCAAAGTCATGCACCTTGTAGTCCCAGTTACTTGGGGAGCTGAAACAGGAGATCACTTGAGCTTAGGAATTTGAGACTGTAGTATATGATCGTGCCTGGGACTAGCCACTACCCTCCAGCTGATGTAACACAGCAAGACCTCATCTCTAAAAATTAAAACAAAAAACCACATTGTTCCCTCTTATTTTAAATTTGGTTCAATCTAGATATGAAGATAAGCTAGAATCTCTCTGAGGGTTCCATCCAGCACCATGATTCCTAAGACTAGGATTTAGCTGGAAGAGTCAGAATTCCCACTGAGAGGGATTTCTTTGGGTATGGGGGGTAATATCATTGCTCTTCTAAAGGGTTATTAGTCTTGATACAACTCAATGACTAAATTGAACAGGACCATGTGCACTGGGAAAGTAGGAGGAGAAAGCTTCATTATGAGTGCGCAGCAAAAATGTAATACTATGTACTCTGGGTTTACTTTTTGAACCTGGTAGGAAAAAAATAGGAAGGGCAACTTCTAGTGGGCACATCAACACTGTAATTTTCTTGCTGAAATCCAAACCCCAAATTCCTCTGATTTGCCTGCTACTTCTTCCATCTATAAGTCTAAAACAGAAATACAAAATAGCAACAGAAAAGATTGGCAATGCCAGCAACTGGAGAGAGTCAGGTGATCCAAAGAAGAGAGGAGGTGAAGAATTATTTCCCTGTTATGAACTATTTGCAGGGATAACGATGTTTCCTCAGAGATGCTGAGGCTTAAACAAGAAAAATCAAAAGTGGTAAAGTTAGAGATTTGGGCCAATAAAGTAAGCTGAGGTGAGACACTGAAGTGTGAGATAAGGTGACTGCTGTACATTAAAATAAAGACTTTCACTTGTACCCCTGTAAGATAAACCTCAAAAATGGCCCCTCCAATCCCTCTCCCTCCACCGATTCCCCCCCTCCCCCCTCCCCACATTCTTAGGCTATTTGGTTATAGCTTTCATATAAAAGGTATAAATTAGTTTCATAATAGGGGTGTGTACATTGGATACTTTTTCCTCCATTCTTGTGATCTTTGCTCAGAAGAACATTCTCCAGCTCCATCCATGTGAACATGAAGGACATAACGTCTCCATCCTTCTTAATGGCTGTGTAGTATTCCATGGTGTACATATACCACAGTTTGTTGATCCATTCGTGGATCGATGGGCACTTGGGCTTCTTCCATGACCTGGCAATTATGAAT
>CAUYQV010156166.1:0-23627 GCA_963574575.1 Galagoides demidoff | reverse complement strand
GCGCCTGTGGTCCCAGCTACTTGGGAGGTGGAGGCAGGAGACTCGCTTGAGCCCAGGAGTTGGAGGTTGCTATGAGCTGTGATGCCATGGCATTCTACCCAGGGGGATAGCTTGAGGCTCCGTCTCAAAAAAAAAAAATAAAATAAAATAAAAAATAAAAAAAAAATAAAAATAAAAATACACTGAAAAAAGGCTGAAAGGAAATGTAAAATATTAACAGTATTTATCACTAAGTGGAGGGATCATCAGTGATCTTTATTTTCTACTCTGTACTTTACTACATCTCTAATAAAAGCCACCTAACATTTTTATAACAAAAATAAAATTAAAAAGTATTCCTGCATAATCATAACCAGCTTCCCCTTTGAGTCAAGAACATGAATTAACAGTTGGTCTTGAGAACTAAGGAGAACTAGAATAACTTAGAAAAAGCATCAGCCTAACCTCTTTATTTAACATGTTGAAAAGACTTCATTCCAAGTCACCTGCCTTCTCTGCCACAGTAAATGAATCTATACAGTTGGACGGTCTTGCAAAGCGTGTATCAAAACTATTAAAGACAGAGACATAACTAAAGATAGTACAAAACGATGTACAGGCCAGGCATGGTGGTTCACACCTGTAATCCTAGCACTATGGAAGGCCGAGGTGGGAGGATTGCTTGGGATCAGGAGTTCAATATCAGCCTGACCAAGACTCCAACTCTACAAAAAATAGAAAAATGTACAAATGCAAATAATGTAACCTAATTGTATGTACCCCCATATTAACCCAAAATTTAAAAAAAAAATAGAAAAATTAGCTGAGTGCAGTGATGTGTCTGTCTCAAAAAGAAGAAAAAGGAGGAAAAAAATGTATAACATAGAAATGAATAAAATAAATATATCCAATGTTTACTATAAATCCTTTAAATATAAAGAGATGCCATGTCTACCCCAGAGACAGTCTGGTAAAGGTCCTAGATATAAGAACAAAGCACAAAATGAGAATATGAGGTATATTGAAACATAACTACAGAAAAAAGCAAAAAGCTTGGCACCTATAGTTCAGCAGCTAGGGCGCCAGCCAAGAACACCGGGGCTGGCAAGTCTGAACCTGGCCTGGGCCTGCTAAATAACAATGACAACTACAATGAAAAAATGCCCAGGCATTGTGCCAGGCACCTGTAGTCCCAGCTATTTTGGAGGCTAAGACAAGAGAATTGCTTAAGCCCAAGAGTTTGAGGTCGCTGTGAGCTATGATGCCACAGCACCTATGTCTATGGAGGACAACACAGTGAGACTCTGTCTCAAAAAAAAAAAGAAAAAAGAAGAAAAAGAAAAAAGCAAGAAAGGTAATTTCAGATGAGAGAACACTTTTATGTAGATACAATTGGGATTTTCCTTGTTAGCTGGTCACCCCTATTAAATTTATTGTTGGTAAATTTTTTTATCTATTGTTATATTTCTTTTTTTTATTAAATCATAGCAGTGTACATTAATACTATCATGGGGAATATTGTTAAATTTCTTAAAACTACCTCCTTAAAAAAATCACTACAACAGAAAAAATTAACAAGGAGAGAAAAATCTTAAAAATATTTCCTTAGCTGGGCATTGTGGTGGGCATCTGTAGTCCCAGCTACTCAGGAGGCTGAAGCAGGAGAATCTGAGCTCAAGAGTTTGAGGTTGCTGTGAGCCGTGATTCCACAGCACTCTACCGAGGGCAACATAATGAGACTCTGTCTCGAGAAAAAAAAAAAAAAAAAAAGTTTCCTGACAGAAGAAAGATATGGTGAAAGATAATGGCATTATGTCCAACTTTATGAAATATTTCTTCCTCCCTCATGCTTCATGGACATTAAGTTCCCCTGGTAAGCTTACTCAGTTCCCTTCCAGCAGGAGTTATTTTCACACTTTTGCCAAGACAACTGTAGGACGTCAAGTACTCACAGTCATCACTGAAATATTCATTCATTCACTGACACAAATCAAAATTATTTAGGGCCTCCCATATGCAGCCTAGATGGGCATGAAAAACTTTACTTATAACTCTAGGGGCTACTATTTTACAATTGAAAGAATTTGCATTAAAAGGTCAGTCAACAAACAGGTCCATTACAAAAAGAGTTGAGTATTTAAAGTACTTGTCTACAAAAATGAATTATAGCTTCCCAGTTGGTTGGCCGTTGCTTGGGGTGAGTAGGTATGCCAAGGTCAGTGTAAGAGATTTTTGAATCTCTGTGTGCACCAAGAATTGACTGTGGATGGAATAAATGCCTCCTGCACATGCATTGTTTCTTAACATACACAGATGGCTTGGATACACATAAATTTTTAAGTGCTATTGAATTCATAATCATATATTTTCTTAATAACCAAATACTAAGATACAGTTTTAAAAGTATTAAAATTAGAAGCTGCTAGAAAAATTACTAATTTTTAAAAATAGCTTTAACAACTTATTGCTGTTAAGAAGCTTCTGTTAAGAAGCAGTAAGTTGTTAAAGCTATTTTTAAAAATTAGTAATTTTTCTACAACACCAAATTCCAAAAGAGTAATTTGGCTTAACCTAAATATTAAAGGCTAATGATTTGCCAGAAAATTTCATTATATATAATGTCTCTCTGAATGAATCAGGCCATGAGCATCTGAAATCAATAAATTCTCAGATTTTTATCTCAGTGAGAAGAGAAGCTAACGTTCACAGACAACATTAATAATACTTAAAAAAAAAGAAAAGAAAAGAAAGAAATCAAGAAGAAACCACTAAAAATATTAAGAACAAGACACTAAGATGAAATAGGTTTACCACAAAATTTTATAATGATTCCAAGGAGCATTTGGCATTATTTACTGGAATTATTCAATGGCATGTAATCAGATGGGGAAATTCCTAATTTCCTGGCCTGTAAGGCATCAAATTATACAGAGGCTCAAGGAAAACTTCTGCTTTAATAAGAACATAATATACTTAACCTCAAACTAGCAAATAAACAAATAAAGCAAATAGCTAGCAAATAAATAAACAAATAAATAATAGAATATATTTATCCAAAACCAAAGTAGATTTCTCATCAACAAGTACTAGGAAGATAAAAATCATTTTTAATATAATACAGTAATCTATATTAACATGAAATAGATCTATATTAACATGAAGTAAAGACTTTTACACATTAAGAAACTTCATTATAACAACGCCATGTTGCACAGAGCGTTGCTAGCATGTACCCAGCATCCACTGCCGTCTTTTGTCCCCACTCTCATTCCCATTCTCTCTACCCAATCCATGAGCTTCAAGCATCATGACCTCAGCAAACCACTCTGGAGGTGGGCCTGACAAGCCCAGGGTAATCTTAGATAATCTCATCATCTTATGAGTGACAGGTGTAAGCCGAAATATTTCAAAAGTGCCCTGCCTATATGGATCAGTTCAGATAGGGCTAGGTAACCAATTAAGGCTAATAAAAATGAGGGAAATTTGCTAAGGGCTTCTGAAAAAGTATCCTTGCTCTTCACAAAGGAGACATGAGAACTGCCCTGTCTCATCCTTTAGATATTGTTGCCTAGATACCAGTGAGGATGAAGCCAACTCAAAGAGGAAGGCAAAGCTGAGAGAACACATAATTAAAGAATATGTTTATAAAAATTTTTTTAAGATTTTAATAATTTATCTCCTGGCTGGGAACAGTGGCACACACCTGTAATCTTAGCACTCTGGGAGGCTGAGGCAGGTGGATTGCTTAAGCTCAGTAGTTTGAGAGCAACCTGAACGTAAGCGAGACCCCATCTCTACTAAAAACAGAAAAAAAGTGAGGCAAGAGGATCACTTGAGACCAAGAATTGGGGGTTGCTCTGAGCTATGATGCCAGGGCACGCTATCCAGGGCAACAGCTTGAGACTCTGTCTCAAAAAATAATAATTTTATCTCCCATAGATGCAAAATTCTATATAAAAAAGCAAAATTAGTCCAGATTTTACCATGACTTCATAGGCTACAGGAATTCTCCAAAAAGGAAAACAATCTACCAAACTTAAAAGGTAGCACAAACAAGGCAATATATAATGTTCTTATAGAAACTACAGCATTGGCTCGGCGCCTGTGGCTCAATCGGCTAAGGAGCCAGCCACGTACACCTAAGGTGGCGGGTTCGAATCCCCAGCCCGGTCCCGCCAAACAACAATGATGGCTGCAACCAAAAAATGGCCAGGCGTTGTGGCAGGCGCCTGTGGTCCTAGCTACTTGGGAGGCGGAGGCAAGAGACTCGCTTGAGCCCAGGAGTTGGAGGTTGCTGTGAGCTGTGATGCCATGGCACTCTACCCAGGGGGGATAGCTTGAGGCTCCGTCTCAAAAAAAAAAAAAAAAAAAAAGAAAGAAAGAAACTACAGCATTCTTTGACTTCCCTCCAGTAAAGGTATATATGTTAGCTACCAAAATCCTTTAAAAATTAGGTGATCAATATTTATTATACATTCTGATTGTATTATTTTATTAATATGAAATAATTAAATGATTTTTTTAAGTATAGAACAAATACTGTTTATTTCTTCCCCATGTCTTTCGACTTAGGGCCAACTGGCAAAGAGTCTTAATAAAATCGTAACTTCAGAAAATCCAGATAGAAAACAAGTCATATTTCTCCCCAGGGAAACCCACACCAGCCTGCCATCTGATAAATGCTAATTATGTAACTTTACGAGTGGATTCACAAACGTTGCCAGCCTTGCGGTCTATCTTTAACATTTCACATAATCTTTGAGAATGTCTGGACTTTGCAAAATTCAATAAGCTTTGTAGTCCTGAGCACCACCCAGAAGACCAGGCATCATCAATGGAAAAAAGAATTACACTATCGTTCTCTATGCTCAGCCCTACACTGGGTTTTTTCTTCACAGATTTCTCAAAATAAGTCTGCAAGGTAGAAATTTTTATGCCAGTTGCAGAGATGAGGGATCCGATGTTACAGAAACAAATCAGCTGCCAAGCATTATAACCTGAACTTCAATCTACTCTATCTGGCTCTAAATCCATGATCTTTCCTCTGATTTCCAACGAACAGATTATAAGTAAACAGATAAAATTACAAAGTGAGGAAAAGGAATGAGGCTGTGAACAAAACTCTACATCTGTTACAGGTTGCTCCCCCCTGCTCAGCCATCTGTCTGGGCTCACTTCTCCAGGACAGAGGGAAAGGGACTATCGCCAGAAAGGGGGTCAGAGGTTGCCAGAGAGGGCCCCCAGTGTATAGCGCAGAGAGCCTGCTTCTTAAGAGCCTGGCACAGCATCTTGGGACCACATTATGGACTGATTTTAATTGAATCAGTCCATAAAATTTTAAACTCATAATGAAAATTAAAGGGAGCGGGGAGAGAGCACAGAAGGCAAAGTCAAACTAAGCATAGGAGCCCTATGCCTATCCATGTGTACACCACACACCCATGCAACACATTCAGGCTGCTGTCCGTAGGACCTCAACCCTGGCCTCCTATGCCCCCACCAGGCTGTCACACTCACTGACCAGGCTAGGATCAAGTCCCACTCCCACAGGGTTGGTATGAGGAGAGACACTCCGAAAGGATCCCAAGCTGGGCAGTGTGATCAGGCAGGCGGGAAAGGCAAAAGCCCACAGCTGCTCACCAGGGTCACGTTTTGATTGTGGTCAGAGTGACCAAGAGGGGAAGGAGAGGACTGGTCAGGGGGCCAGGGCCAGATCCCATCCAGCAGTGAGGGGAGCCACAGGAGCAGCAGAGCCAGAACCCATAAGCTTCCAGGTGGAAGGAAGGAAACCCAGAAGCCCCAGGAGGGGATCCCAGTGGTGGCAAAGTCCTCATAAGTAATAGTCATATGTTTAAACCCTAACACCTAGTACCTCAGCATATGCCTATTGAGTCTTTAAAGACATGATTAAATTCAAATCAGTCCATAATATGGGTCTTAATCCACTCTGACTGGTGTCCTTAAAAGAAACTGAAATTCGGAAACAGAAAGAGATACCAGAAATACAGACACAAAAAGAAAGGCCATGTGGGGACACAGCAAAAAGGAAGCCATCCGCAAGCCAAGAAGAGAGGCGTCAGGAGAAAGCAAACCCGCTGATGCCTTGATCCTAACTTCCAGCCTCCAGAACTGTGGAAAAATAAATTTCTGTTGTTTAAGCCACCAGGTTTGTGGTAGGTTGTTACAGAAACCCTAGCAAACAATGTAGCAATTCCCGGCTTCCTTCATAGAGTCCCAACAAAAGAAATGCAGGAAGTGATGTGCACCCCTTCCAGGTCTCCCATCTGCACCCCACCGTGACCTTTTCCCTTCTGGCTGGCTAAAATGGAGGCAAAGCCCAGAATGACCTGTGACTTTTACAGCCTCATAACCATGATGGCAACAGTGTCTTAAACTGAATCCCCAGATGACCTTATGAAAGAGAGCTGCCCACCACTGCCTGAGCCTACCTGTTACTGTTAACTGAGAAAAGTGTAAATGTCTACAAAGTCCTTTATATACTTTGGGGTTTATACTTCCACTTCTACAAAGTCAATTATATACTTTTGGGTTAGTCTATTATAGCATACATGATGGATTTAGAGCCAGTCCTAATACTAAGACACAAGGAAGTAGCTTCCAGGGAAAATGGAAGGAAGGAGGCATAGAAATTCGTATGGTGGGAAGTCCTCATATGCACAGTAATTTTATCAGTGCTGCTTCACCAGTGACAGCCTTGGCCTGCCAGTCCTCTTCAACTCAGGGACAGCCAGGGAGAAAAACAGAATGCTTCCCAATATTGCAACATACTTTTGGAGAAATAACAGACCAAACCAGAATAAAACTCTTGTGCCATAAATGTTCCTAATTGAACATGTGCTAAATTGGCCCAGTCACTTACTAAGTGCGCTCAAATACATCCTAAAAGATCAAGACTGAGAAATGGCAAAAGAAAACTCCACAATTTTGGCTTCCTCCTCTTGATGACAAGTTGCCCTGACTGTGTTGAAAGCTACCAAGAGGTGCATAGACAGCCTGTGGTTACCAACGCTTG
Source organism: Galagoides demidoff (assembly GCA_963574575.1). NCBI lineage: Eukaryota > Metazoa > Chordata > Mammalia > Primates > Galagidae > Galagoides > Galagoides demidoff. The sequence continues at coordinate 16,615 of CAUYQV010156166.1, read as the reverse complement.
ATGTGGTAACACTTAAGTTGCTCTCTGTTCTTCAAAATTCTCAGAACAAATGAAACTGTGCCGAAGTAATATTACAAAATTCTATATAATCATATAGTACATTTAAGAGAGAGAAGGACAGTAAATGAATCAGATAGTAAAAATAAAATAATTCTAAAAATGTTGGGTATAAATGATCTATAGCATATAGTTTTGTCCTGGGAGATCATGACGTGTACAGAAGAGGAAAAAAGAACAATCTGAAAAATATCCTCTTAGGAAAAATTGTGTGTAGTCATCAAATAATATTATCATTGCAGAATTACACAAATTGAGAGTGTCAATTATTCTTATATCAATTATTCCCTTGCCTGAAAGTACAACTTTGAAAAGTCACCGCTTCCTTCACAGAGTCTCGACAAATTCTTTTGTACTTTATTTCCACTCCTCGTGAAAGACGAACTCAACAAGATAGGCAGTAGCAGAGAGAGAACTAATGTTGACTTTCCAGGAGATGTAGAATCCCTTGAGTTTAGTTTCATATATGTAAGACCTTTGGATACCAGAGGAAAACACCTTCCAATTCTCTAAAGTCATGGAAAATTAACAAGAGGTCCTTTGAGGGATGTATTTTTCAGACCCTAAGTACCATACATAAAAACAAAAAGTACTGCTACTCTAATCTGGACTGTACCAAAAAAAAAAAAAATCCATATATACGGCCTAAGATATTTTAATTTATAATCAAGCAATGAATATCTTCCTAATTCCTAAACAGACTTTCCACCACTTCCTACTTCTGTCTCCTGAGAGCTCTAGCTAAACACCTCAAATTGCAGACTGGGCATGTGTCCTAGTTTTGGATAACTTAAGAAAGCTAAGTTCCCAGTCTTAAATTAGCCTCTGCAAGGTTCCTATCCAAAAATGAGTTGACAGAGTGTTCTTTCCTTGGATAGCATTAGAAAAATAAAGGGGTTGTATTAACCAAGACCTAAGGAAGACACCCAAAAGTGTTAGTTCAGCAACATTTGCTAAGCCACTATTGTGTATAAAGCACTATGCCAAATCTTTGATTTATGGCATAAATCTAATAAGATGCTGACACTTTGATTTATAGTATAAATCAAGACTCCAGCTGCCCTCACAGGGAGACAGGACAACTTAAGAACAATGAGATTAAGCACTGCTGTAATTGAAGGCACAGGCAGGTGGCAATGAGTGCAGAAAAAAGAACACCTAGTACTGAGTAGGAGGTGTCAGAAACTATGAAGATGTGGCAACTAAGCTGAGTACGATTTCAAAAGGCAGGGAAGGGCAGGGATAATCTTCCAAAGAGAAGGAACAATGTGTGCAAAGGCATGAAAGTATCTTAGCCTATTTGAGGAGATAACAGCAGCCAACAAGACTGAAATCAAGCCCAGAGAGTTAGGTATTAGTTTAACATGAGCCCCAAAATCTACAAATGCTAAATCAGGACTAGAAAATGAAAGCAAATGATTACCACCAACGAGTGCAAACTTTATAACACAGATATAACTGTGAAGGACTTTGATCTAACTCTCATTCAATTTAGACACCATCATCGAACGATGCCAGAAACCCTAGTGGTCCAAGACATGGTCATCATTAATAAACAAAACGCCAGGCCTTGCAGTCACCGTGATTCCACTAATCTGATAAGAGCAAGACCTGAGGTGAGGAAGGGGAGAACAGGGAAGCTCTATGACCATATTATGCTCATGATTTTTTAAGTAACTGGTCACTGGCAAAGATTTTAAATGGAAAAGTTGGTTTCAGCCAGGGTAAACTTAGCACAAGCTCCACAACACTCTTAATTCACTAGAATTTAGGTGAAATTTACCCAAGACACTGTCAGTACAAAAATCATCCTACCTCAGAACTTCCCCCTGCCAATTTATTACTCAGATTTTCAACTTGATTCAGCCTATTCCTGGTTAAATATTCTGTCTATGACAAGTCTCTCCAAAAGGGTTCCAGATCATTGGGGATACTAAAAAATCTCTAGTGTCTCCAAAGACTTAAGAAAAAAGTTTATAACCACAGCCTGAGCACTACCAGAGAACAGGGCTGTCTTACTTTTTAATGGTTCCCCCAAAGGTTAAAGAGCTGAGCAGGAAAGTGGGGAAAGCTTTCCCTTCTGTGTACAGCACCCCACAGTGGGAATGTCAGTCCACTCCTACCCTAAAGTTTCCAGCATTAAGTGAAATTCTCACCTTTAACCCACCACCCAACCTAATAAGGGGTCCAGATGATAGCACAAAATATCAGGCCCCATAATAACTAGCTGGTTACAGAACTAGTTCATTCCATGTACAATCTACATAAGGACAAGGTCATTATTATTTTCAAGCCCACTAACTAATGTATACTTAGAAACAGTAAAAATTTACCAACTCCATAAAGTCACTCCCTGAAACTAGCTACTTGCTATGTCCCTCTCTCAACCTTCTCATCCATGTCAGGTCTTCAGTCCAGCCTTCCATGGCCGCTGATCTATAAATCTTAGCTTAGAGAGCTTCTGACTAGGACTTAATTCCTTTTGAATCTACTTGAGGAAAACTTTAGAATGACCAGAGCTCTTTAAGTCAGTCAGGAAGTAGATTTACCATACCAGCAGGTGACTCTCACACAGCCTCACAACATAAGCCAATAAAGGCACAATGTCAAGATGCTGTTTTTCAAAGGACATTGTACCTCTATGTAATCCTTTCAATCATTTTTTCAAATGTTTCTGCTTTCAATTTTCAGTCACCCTGGGACTTTTAGAAAAATCGCCTTTTTCCTTATAAAAATCTAATGCTAATCACCTTTCTCTTTTCTCGTTTGTTTTCAAAAACTGTAAGGGAAAAGTCCTTTTCAGCCAGCCTTTTGAGAGCAAGCTCTGGGCTGACCAAGAACTCTGTGCAATTTTAATGTGAAGATCATGGCTTCAGAAAATAGGAAAAAGCTCAGTGAAACAGATGAATAAAACTCCTTTAACTAGTCTTCAATACTGTCAAACAAGTTGACCTTTTATTTACGTACACTGACCATAAAGCACTGATAAGAAAATAAGACATTATGGGGGGAGGAGGAGGCCCTAAAATTCAGTATATTTATATAAGCTGTCTTGATTTCTATCACTCACTTCTAGCTTCATAACCAATAATCAATCTACATGTAACATCCAAATTATCCATTTATTACTTAGCGTATGAGGTGACTAAAACTAGCTTCCGGGCCACCTCAGCCCCCCCTAACTAAATGCTTTAGCACCCTCTACTGGCCACTTGTTGCAACTAGTGAGCGCAGAACTTCCCTTAGAGAGGCACAGCTGCCTCTGAAGATCAGACAGTGGCTACAGCATAGGTCACGCCATCCCTTCCTCAAGGCCACCTGTGGAAAAGCTGAGCCAGGAGCCCTTGCCACAAAAGGAAATGATGGATCATTCAGTGTTCTCCTGACACTGCTTGTGTGTGAGTTCTATTCTTGTTGCCAAATTTCACAAACACCATCCTGGGTCCATGGTTTGTCTGACCTGTATGCATCTCTAGTAAATAAATGCAGACCTCATTTCTACGCTCACAGAAGTTTTCACAGCCTGAGCCTTGATGACACCCACATGTCACTCTGCTGCCTGTCTACCTCATCTCTCCAGCTCTGGTGGGATGTGAGTTTCTGAAGAGACCAGCTCACCTATCACCTGGGTAAACAGAACAGAAAGAACTTGTGATACATGTTTTCTCCTACAAGTTCACAGATTTGATGCCAATCGATTCCCTGTCCTTGTGTTTATATTAGCCAGATTTCTTTTGTGGGGGAAGGTACCAGATGAGAGCTTCTCTTCTCCCATGGCCTTACGACAAAGCGGTGTCTAATCTTCCACACTCTCCTAGAAAAGGGGAAGCTCCTTTAGCAGGAGCCCACATCAGCCACCTGGAAACCTTTAAGTTCTCATTATCTGGACCACTTTCTTTCAGAGAGGAAAAAATGAGAGGCAGAATGATATTCATTATCCAAATATAGAAGGAAAGGACAAGGGAAGAGATGGGGTAAGAATATAAAAGGTGAAGAATTCTTCACTCCCAGATCTTGCTGGATCAAGCTGCTGCTTACTGATCAATAAAAACTTATTGGTTTGACATCAATCATCCACTGAGTGCAAAATATACTTTAGAAGATGTTGTAAAAGAACTAAAAAGTAATTCCTACTATCAAAGAGATCAGATTTGGCTGAAAAGACCAACCACATCAAAGAAAATAATTAGGAAGTTGCAAAGTGTCATATCCATAAGTAAAAACTTACACTGGAAAATCCATAAATACACAAACATAGCCCCTCCTCCCTCTCTCACACACATGAGAAAATGATCACCAAAATACTAATAACAGGCTCAGTGTCTGTAGCTCAGCAGCTAGGACACCAGCCACATACACTGGAGGTGGCTGGTTGGAATACAACCCAAGGCCTGCCAAACCACAATGACAACTACAACCAAAAAATGGCCGGGCATTGTGGTGGGCACCTGCAGTACCGGATACTTGGGAAGCTGAAGCAAGAGAATCACTTAAGCCCAAGAGTTTGAGGTTGCTATGAGCTGTGATGCCACAGCACTCTACCAAGAGCGACAACTTGAGACTCTGTCTCAAAAAAGTAAATAAATAAAAGAACACAAAATACTAATAACAGTCCTTGGTAATGGACCTTCAGATTATCTGTACTTTTTTCTTCATATTTTTCAGTACTGTTTGAATTTCCTACAAAGAGAATGTAGTAATATCTTAACAAACAGAAATAAATTAATAATCAATTTATCAGGGTTTTTGAAAAAAGAAACCACTTACAAATGTAGCGTTTTATGTGGAATGTGATCTATGAACCCAGGAAGATAAAAATACACAGAAATAAGAAAGGAAGAAAACATACCAGATTTCAATGACTTATCTCTAGGGCAGTGATTCTCAACCTTCCTAATGCCTCCTAATGCCACGACCCTTTCATACAGTTCCTCACATTGTGGTGACACCCAACTATAAAATTATTTTCATTGCTACTTCATAACTATAATTTTGCTACTGTTATGAATTGTAATGTTAATACCTGATATGCGGGGTATATTTTCATTGTTACAAACAGGTCACGACCCACAGGTTGAGAACTACTGCTCTAGAGGCTGCAGTAATTTTCGTCCTGTGCTTTCACACTGGCACTTTTTTATAATAGAAAAATTGATCTTTACATAAAGAAATTTAAATGTCAAACAATTATTCAACCTCATTTTTTAAAAAAATCACAAGTAAAAATGCTTTAAAGATAGCCACTTCCTTCATAGCATACCTGGAATAAGTGCTGTGCTGATAAGGATGTCTACCTCCTTGCATTGTTGAGCAAAAAGTTTCATTTCGGCTTCAATGAATTCCTTGGACATCTCTTTTGCATATCCTCCTTGTCCCTCTCCAGATTCCTTCAGGTCTACCTCCAAGGGCTCAGCACCAAGAGACTTGAACTGTTCCAGAGCGGCAGCTCTAGGGTGATTATTGAAGGGGAAATACTGGTTATGACAGGCCTCTAATAAAGGAATCAAGATCACCATTCACACATACATTTTTAAGAAGAGTAAACTGTACATATTCAAAAGTCAAGAGTTTATTTTCATTTCTCTGACTAGACTATTCCAATGTTTTTTTTAAGGCAAGTAACTCTTTTATGACTTTTTTTTCCTGGGGGGGGAACTATAGGGAATTCTAACTCCTACTTAGCTAAGTTGCCAAATACATATAGTTGGCAATATATTCACTATTGTCAACTCCAGTAGTGAAATATGTTCCCTGTGACCTCAAAGTTGATTATGATGCACTATCTCACATACATTAAGATTTGATATCCGAATCACTCAAGTTGAGGTTTTGCATTTGTAAATATTCTGAATGTGTTCTTATTGAGGACTTTTCCCACACAAATAACTCTCAAAAATATTTTCATGAATTTTTACTCCCAGTACTTATCAAATTGTGTTTGTAAAAAGTAACCTATATATGATAGTAAGTGGTAAAGTGTGAAAAGCTAACACATTTAAATTACGTAAAAATAAATTCAGTTTAAAAAACTAAATACTATCCAAGCACTACATTCTAGTCAGAAAATCAGAGCCCAGAAAGATCTTAGCTCTGTAGTAGACAGTATGTTTAACTCACTAATAGTTTTACCCTGTAGCAAGTCCAAAACCTTAATGTCAACAATCACTTAGGGTACTTGTGAAATATTCAAATTCCCAGGTCACTTCACAGACCCAGTGAATTATAATCTCCAGCAGAGAGATTTAGCAAGAGCAAGAGCTGCAGGTCATTCTTGTCATCAGGGAAGTTTGGGAAACTGTGGTCTGAAGCAAGAAATCCCTAGCAGCTGTCATGTTCAAGAGTATATATATATGAAGGGTAGAACATACAGTCCATGGTAGAGCAAGGTCTCTCCCTGTAGTCTGAATTGGAATCTGGTAAGCCAGATGGCCCCTGAAGGTCATTTGTAATTGCACTGGAATAAGCCTTCAAAGGAAGCCCAAGCTGAGGACAGCAGAGAGGAGAGACAGAAAGAAACTGATCTCAGACAGCAGCGATGAGGTTCTAACTCTAGTGTGAAAAGAGAGTCCTCTCTCTGGATTCTCAGAAGAAATAATACATTTTCTTATGTCTAAGCCAATTTAAGTTGGTGTTTTCCATTCCCTGCTGCCATAAGGATATAGCTCTTTTTAAAGCTTCAGAAATGTCTACCATTATTAAAAACAAATAAAATGAATTTGCAATTATATATGTCCATGTGTGTATATATAAAATCACCTAAATTTTGTTCAAAAATTATATACATAAAACTCTGTGAGATATTACACTATAATATCATCTAGTTGACAGAATTATAAAAGGAATTTTCATTTTCTTCCTGTTCCTCTATAATTTTCAATAATGAACATACATCATTAGAAACATAATAGTTATTTGCAATCTTTGCTGTTATATCTTCACCAACAGAATAATCTCATTATTTAAAAATATTATAATGTAACAAAATTTAAAATATAGGAATCTTTTGCCCCAATATTCCATTTCTAAGAATTTGTCCTAAAGAGATAAAGAGTTACCTCCACATACATGTATTTTTAGATAGAGTCATCCCTCAGTATCCATGGGAAATTGGTTTCAGGACCCTGGCCCACCGAATGCCAAAATCCACAGATGGCCAAGTCCCTTATTTATCAGTGTAATATTCACATATAACCTGTACAAATACTTCCATATACTTTTAATCATCTCTAGATTACTTACAATACCTAATACAATCTAAATGCTATGTAAACATTTTACCCATTGTTTGATCTCAAAAAAAAAAAAAAAAAGATGAAAAGTAAAAGCAAAGACAATTCTTTCCAGCAGTAATAAGACCTGGAAGTGATGCCACTGAAGCAATTTATAAAGTAGCTTATATATTCAAGAAAAAAAGGAAGCTAGGAAGCTATCAGTGATGTAGAAATTGTGAAAGAATGCATTACGAAAGTTATACGATGCTTAGACCCCGATAATGTTTCAAAGTACAAACTGTCTCAAAGAGAACCATCGCCGATCAGCAGCATGTATTTGAATTAGCCTTCAACTTAAGAACAATTTCATGCAATGCTTCAAAAGGAAAATATATATTCTTCAATCTTTTTAATGAATCAGCTGATACGACTGACTCAGCACAGGTTTTATACTTCATTCAGGTTGTAACAGAAGATTTTCTCTGCTACAAAGAATCACTCATTTTGTTACTCTTGCCAGTAGGACACAAGGAATAAGTATCTTCACCAACTTTCAAGATAAAAGTTGTGAAGTTGGACTGAACTTAGTAAATTTAGTAAGTGTATGTACAGAAGGTGCACCGCCTTCCATGACAGGAAAACATCAAGGGTTTATTGCACAGATTTTAAAAAGTATTAACAGATCAAGATGCTCTCATTTCTTTTTACTTTATTTTGCATCAGCAAAATCTCTATACTGAGATCAGAAATTCAAAATCAGCCTGAGCAAAAGCAAGACCCCATATCTACTAAAATTTAAATAAAGTAAGAAAGAAAAATTACCCAGGCATCATTGTTCACAGAGGCCTGTAGTCCTAGCTACTCAAGAGGCTGAGGCAGGAAGGATGATCACCCAAACTTAGGTGTTTGAGGTTGCAGTGAGTTATGAAGACACCACTGCACTCTACCCAGGGTAACAGAGGGAGGCTGCCTTAAAAAAAAAAAAAAAAAAAAAAAAAAGTATCGTTCACTATTAATATATTTGTGCAAATGCAACATGGCATCATCAGTTTCCTAACATGTTAAAGCTGAATGATGAGGTCAGTGTAGATTTGCTATATTATTCAAAAGTGTGTTTGCTATTGCAGGGACAGGTGTTAGTCAAAATTTTATCTCTGCCCGGGCTGGGGATTCGAACCCACCATCTTAGGTGTACGTGGCTGGCGCCTTAGCCGCTTGAGCCACAGGCGCCGGGAGGCGGAGACAGGAGACTCGCTTGAGCCCAGGAGTTGGAGGTTGCCATGAGCTGTAATGCCATAGCACTCTACCCAGGGGGATAGCTTGAGGCTCCGTCTCAAAAAAAAAAAAATTTTTATCTCTGCAAGAACAGATAGTTAAATTTTATGAAGAATAGAATCAGCAATGTAAATTAATGAAAGAATATTTTTATAAGAATGTAGCAGTGGCTCAGCACCTGCAGCACAGTGGTTACAGTGCCAGCCACATGCACCGAGCCTGATAGGTTTGAACCTAGCCGGGGCCAGCTAAACAACAATGACAATTGCAACAACAACAACAAAAAGAATGTAGCAGCATTTCTGCGTGATATGCCAAATAAAAACTTGAATATTTCTTTGCAAGGTAGAACTAAGTATATATGTGACAAGTAGCAAAAAATCCAAATATTTTTAAAAAATAACTATCTTCTTCCAAAACATTTCAAAAACAAAAATTTCAGATGGACATTTTCCACAGTTAGAAAAAGTCGTTGATAAGCAGGATGACAGATGTGAATCATCTGAATAATACACAGCTGTTACAGACCTATTAACTGGAGAATAGAATGAAAGGTTCCAATATCACATTCAAATTAGCATTTCAGCCTCACCGAGGCACCTAAAGAACTGCAGATGGAAGTGAGTTCTCAGTAGATGACATTTTAAAGTCATCATCTGATGCTGAGATCCAAATGCAATATGGAAAAAATGCAGATTTATGCCATGCCTTCAGCAACATGCCAGAAAAATGGTTTCTCGCTTTTCAACCACCTACTTCTGGGAATCTACATTCTCCTACCTAACCCAAATCAAGACACCCTTAAGGTTACAAGTGCTGAAACTGCAAACCTCCATGCTGCAATCAAATATGTAAATGCTTTCCAACAATAAGCAAACACACAAAAGCATTAAAATGTCAAAGTTAACTACTTTGAAATTAACAAAAGTTTTCATTTTTTGAAATTACTAAGTACAAAGTAGATACTTACAAAATAATATACATTTTTAAGTATGTCTAATTGAAGTTTCTTGAATACGGCCTTATGTGATTACAGTCAATTAATTTAGCCTTCCAACAGGAAAAGGATCCCCACCCCTACTCTATACAATGGAAACTTTTGTAGCTATTGAAACTATTTTTCATAAGGAAAGATCTTCACCAGCTACTGTTAAATGAAAAAAAGTTAAATAGTACTATTAGTAAATTTGCATTTTTAATTAATGTGTAGAAAAGGGAACATATATTAAAATGTTAACAGTTATCTCTAGGGAGTAGGACTTTAGGGTATTTTATTTTTATTGTGCTTTTTCATATTTTTCTGAACTGGGTAAATAATCATGTGTTATTTTTATGATACAAAAGAAAATAAAGCTTTTATATATTTTAAACTCTGTAACACAGGCAGTAAGATAATCACTATTAAGAAGGGAATTCCTAGTTATTATAAGAATTGAAAAATTAGACTCTTTGATCATTAAGCAATGAGTTATCTTTAAGTTTTCAGGATGTTTAACTGAAAATATATACCATTCAACCTCCCAAAGAGAAATTTATAATCAAGTGTGTTTTCCAATACATTTGGATCTCATGTTTATGATACCAACTCCAGTCTCAAAAATAGTGACCAGATTAACTATAATTCTTTTTTTTGGAGACAGAGCCTCAAGCTATCCCCCTGGGTAGAGTGCCATGGCATCACAGCTCATAGCAACCTCCAACTCCTGGGCTCAAGTGAGTCTCCTGTCTCAGCCTCCCTTGCAAGTAGCTGGGACTATAGGCGCCCGCCACAACGCCCGGCCATATTTTGGTTGCAGCCATCATTGCAGCCACATCTTTCTTCATTTATAGTTATCTGAATAATAAACTTAATTCTTTGTAAACAAAAATAGAGTTTTTTTATTTTTCTAATATAAGCAACAGTCATATTCTAGCTGTCTACTCTGTACACAATCTAAAACAATGACACTGACATACTAAATTCTCAGTAGTTCACCTCCATTAAAATTCAAATCACATCTAGGGAAATATATATAATTCTACTTTAATACTATCATTTACTGCAATGAAAATTTGAGCAATCTGATTCCTACAGACTTGGAGGTCTTGAAGAAACTTCCCATCAGTGAACATTAAAACTAAAAAGACAGGACTAATGGACTCTGCTACCCTTTGTATGTTGATTTCCTTGGAAATGCCTTATTTTCTAATTTGGACAAGATACCATTTTATCAGTACATTATTTCTCTAAACCCCAGGTAAAGCAAGTTAATCATATTCTATGCCACATTCTTTACTTTGAAAAGTCACATTCTGTTCAACTTTGAATTTTTTTTATCATTCTACATTTAAGATTGGCAATAGTAATATTTCTCTAGTACCCTCAACTGGTAATAAATAACTACATGCTTAAATCTCAAAAAAATAAAAATATTGGCACACATAATAACAGTACTTAATAAATATTTAATAAAATCCAGTATCTCCTGAAACGAAGAATTTTAATCAAATTTCTCTTGAAGGACAATCTACAAAAGCATTTGTATGTCTGCTGTAAAGAAATACAGTGTATGTAACTAAGTACTTTCACCTGTGGGCTCTAAGACTATCAGAGAAAGATAGTCAACTTCATCTTTACAATAAAAGCCAGAGGCCTTAGCACAAATAATGCAGCAATAATAATTCATGTGTTGCCACTCAGGTAGAATTATCAAATCAGCTTTATTCGCTTCTATCCATTCAAGGCAGGGCATGCCCCTTCTTCAATCTATATTCTGAAATGACTCCTATTTCACTCTTTCCCACTACTCACAATCATCTTTGTTCATGCCCAAGCTAGTGCCTAAAAGCATTCTGACCAGACATGGGACTTGGTAAAGCAACATGCTAGAAACTCAGGAGAGAGAAAACTCTGCCCCACTGCCAATCCACACAAAGAAACAGAACTGTGAGTTGTTAGTTTCCGATTTTTTTTTGTTTTGTTTTTCTTTTTTAATTATTTATGCTGGGTCCTCAATTTTTGTTTCACTAAGCAATACATTTTTGCCTTGCATTAACTTTTGAAGAGTGGAAACACTTATAAATGGAAAAATGACTGGTTTTATGGTCATTTAAAATGACCAGTTCCAATTTGCTACTTCAATTTGTAAACTCCAAGGAAAGCACGATATGCCCCTGAAACGAAATGTTTCATCAGTCACTAGTAGTAACACACTCACCTCGTGTCAAATCCTCGAACGATCGCGCCCATCGACTTTGCTGCACCTGCAGAAGCAAGCCCAGCAACACCACCACCAACTATCAGAATCTAGAAAAGAGAAAGAACCATTTATGTTTTAAATAAAGATCATTATCAACAAGTTATGAAAAATCATCAATTAATAACTATTGGTGCCTGGTACACAATTAGCAGGGTGGTGATGACGGTGATCAGCCCTCAATAAATGTATTGAGTGAACAGACTATTCTTCAATTGAACCACCACTGTCTTTAAAATTTTATCAAGGCTTGGCGCCTATAGCTCAGCAGCTAGGGCACCAGCCACATACACTGGGGCTGGAGGGTATGAACTTGCCCCAGGCCTGCCAAACAATGACAACAACAATAACAAAAAGCCAAGCATTGTGGTCAGCACCTGTAGTCCCAGCTACTTGGGAGGCTAAGAGAATTGCTTAAGCCCAAGAGTTTAAGGTTGCTGTGAGCTGTGATGCCACAGCACTCTACTGAGGATAACACAGTAAGAATGTGACTCAACAGCCTTCACTAAAAATAGTCTAACAATTAGACTGGTATATATATATATGGTTAAGAGGTTCTTTCCCACAGTTCCCCATGTGGAATTCTAACTCTCTCTCTCCTCTCAAATTCTAATGTGTTTCTATGTTTACAGATTATCAAAACACATTTCAAATATGGATACAACTCTAATGAACATCTACCCCAACCCTATTTTGATCTGAAATGTTTCTAAAAGGAACAGCCACATAATTCTGGACCATTTTGAGTAAATTATTTCTGAAATCCCAAGTTATGTATTACATCTAATCTCCCAAACCAGGGAAGGATCAGAGCCAAGAGAACCTAGGAATTTCTCAGAAACAAGAGTCATCCTCTGCCTTCTAAGAAACAAAATAAGAACAATGTTGTCTCCAGTCTAGAATGGGCCTTTCAGAGAAAAGTTCTATTATATATCCCATAACAGTCAGTCGAAGGCAACTCCTTGTTCCTATAGAAAAAATGCCACCCACAGAAACAGTTAAGCTTATAAATTCCCACCCACCCTTCACACCCTTTATACAAAGACGGCTAGTCAAGCTGTGCGCTGGCATGCCCTAGGCAGCACTTGGAGATCTTCTGAATTGATCTTGGTGATGATGGTTTGTTTTGGAGAAGAGGAAAGTATATCAGAAAGGGGACAAAGAGGGACCAGAAAGAACAAACAAGCTCTAGGCTCCAAAGCTCCCTTAGTTATCCAGAATCAAGAAAAAAAAAGACCCTACAATTTAAAAGACAGAATTGTACAAACATAAAGCAATGCAGCTCCGACAACAGAAATTTTCTCTGCAGCACAGGGTGAAGAAGACGACAGAGAGACTAAGAGCCAGACAACTTCGGTGGAAATCCTCACTGTTACCAACTAATTCTCAGCAATGGACTTAAACTGAAACATTCACTACTAACTGGCACACTGTAGACACACAGTCAGGAAACAGTATAGGAGAGGGCAAGAGAGAGAAACTACTTTGGGGGATGTTCTTGATGTCCAGTCACATAACCTGCTCCTCCTCTGGCCCGCCCCATCTCACCAAACCAGGGGTATCTTGACTTACGATCCATCAACAAGTACCGCTGGCTTTAACCCCCAAAGATCTCCCACTCTATCCTCTCTACATCTCTGTGGCCACCACCTTCCAAGGTGCCATCAGTTCCCAACAGATCTTGCTTTCACTCTTCTGCTACTATCGCTTGCCCCACAGAACAGCCCCATAGCCAATGGTGATTTCTTTAAGACCCTAAACACCACATTTCCTTCACCTGCAAACTCTATAACATGACCTAGAAGAGAGACCCCACGTGATCAACCCAGACCTTCCTTTCTAACATTACCTCCCATCACTCTCCATCCTGTTCACCTCACCCCAAGACCAATGGCCTTCGTTAGTTTTCTAGACCTAAACACTACACTCCTGAATGCCTAGAATCCTAACCCCTGCTTGCTTTCCTCCTGTCCTTCAAGTCTCAGCTTAAATGTCAGAGGAGGCTTCTCCACTGCCTTTACTAAAGTAGCTTGTCCCCATTACTCGTTATAATATCATCCAGTTCATTTCTTTATATCTAAAATTGTCTCATATATTTTTATTTTTGTCTCCTTACTGCAACTCCCTCTAGAGTGTTCTATGTGGCAGGGATCTTCCGTGTCTTGTTCATGCCATACCCCTAGTCCAAAGTCTGCCATATTGGAAGACTTCAACAAATTGATTTTAGTTCATTCTAGACAAGAATGTTTAATGTTTAAAGAAAACCTAAATAAAATACTGTATTATGCAATCTGCTTTGATGAACCCGATTAGCATCTTCAATTCAAAAACTATTTCTGACATCAAACAAAAGTCCTTTAGCTATAAGTTAAATTTTCACTAAAGACAGTCACTTTTTCACCTTGCAAAGGCTAATCGATTCTCCTCAAAACTTCTCTCTTGTTTCATCTTTTAATCCCTTATATTCATAGTTTTCCTCTCAATTCCCACATACATCTAGAAAGATTCTAACCAAAACTGAGTAGTGTATTTGTAGCTTAAAGCATTCAGTCAGCTTAAGAAACTGGATGAAACTTCCGACCCTGGCTCGGCGCCTGTGGCTCAATCGGCTAAGGCACCAGCCACGTACACCTAAGGTGGCGGGTTTGAACCCCCAGCCCGGGCCCGCCAAACAACAATGATGGCTGTAACCAAAAAAAAAATGGCCAGGCGTTGTGGCGGGTGCCTGTGGTCCCAGCTGCATGGGAGGCAGAGGCAGGAGACTCGCTTGATCCCAGGAGTTGGAGGTTGCTATGAGCTGTGATGCCATGGCACTCTACCCAGGGGGATAGCTTGAGGCTCCATCTCAGAAAAAAAAAAAAAAAAAAAGAAACTTCCGACCATAATGAGAGCCAGACACTTTATTACAATCCTGAGAAAGAAGTCAAAATTCAATCACTTTTCATATCACATCTTTATTATTTGCTCATACTTTCTTGCTAAATATTCTGGCCTCCATTTAAAGCACTTACTGTTTTTTTTTTTTTCACCTAGTCTGTTCCTCAAAGCAATATATAACTAGATTTCTCAAAGTTGCTATTAGCCCTTTTTTTCCAGTGTTTTTTTTTTTTGCAGGAGGTTTACTTTGTCTGAGAACTCTGAGTTTATACAAGGAAGTACTTAAGAGCAGGAAGCACTAGGTAAACCTATACCCTACAAGTAAGTAGACAGCAACTTTTAAAGTCCATTTTCCCATATCTCTGGTTTGGATATGGTTTGTCCCTGCCAAAACTCATATTGGCACTGGATCCTCAATGTGGCAATGTTGGGAGGAGGGGCCTAGTAGGAGGTGTTTGGGTCATGGTGTGGATCCCTCATATAAGATTGATGCCCTATCTGGTGGGGAGGGGAAGGTGAGTGAGTTCTCACTCTGGGGTAATAAGTTAGTTCTTATGACAGCGGGTTATTAAAGAGAGTCTAGCTGCTTCCTAGTCTCTCCCCAAGCCAACACCACCTCTCTTCATTAACCACTCCTCGCTGCTCTCAGTCTGGATTAGAGACACAGCATCCTTTCCCCCTATGCCACATACCCTGATTACACCACCTCCCCTTTTCTGTCCTCTTGACCCAAAAACTGAACCCAAAATGAGGAAACCAAAAGAGTTTTCTCAACAAGCCAAATTGTGAAAATAATTGGGAAACCCAGAAATTTCTGAATGGTATCTTAACTTTATCTTAGTATCTATCTTAACTTTTTTTTTTTTAAGTTAGTAGTAAGTGGGCCACACAGAACAAGTTATACAAAATCCCTTTAAGACTTCAAGGTAGTGGCTCGGTGCCTGTGGCTCAAGCGGCTAAGGTGCCAGCCACATACACCTAAGGTGGCGGGTTCAAATCCCCAGCCAGGGCTGCCAAACAACAATGATGGCTGCAACCAAAAAATGGTCGGGCTTTGTGGCGGGTGCCTGTGGTCCCAACTACTTGGGAGGTGGAGGCAGGAGACTCACTTGAGCCCAGGAGTTGGAGGTTGCTATGAGCTGTGATGCCATGGCACTCTACCCAGGGGGATAGCTTGAGGTTCCGTTTCAAAAAAAAAAAAAAAAAGACTTCAAGGTAGTAAGTCAAAAAACAAACAAAAACAAAGACTCAAACTTCCAGAAGGTCAAAATTCATGTTTTTCAAGCAATCTTAACTGTTCCGCCTTGATACTCTGCCAATTATTTGAACATACCACAAATTCTTCAGAATGAAGTCAACACACAACAAAAATGTTACGATAATATATTCTAAGACTATCCATTCCTTTGCCTTTAATTCATTCATATTACAAAGAAATATTAAAAGGTGTACGTACCTTAGCTGGAGGCACTTTTCCAGCAGCTGTGATCTGACCGGTAAAAAACCGTCCAAAATGATTCGCAGCTAGGACAACAGCCTTATAACTTTTAAAACAAACAAGCACAAAGATAAGTGAATAATTCCATAAAATGAAAGGTCTTAGGCTCATATATCACAAGTCATCAAAAAGCTTTATCAAAGAATAATAGCTAATGTTTATGTAGTACTTATCATGTGCCAAGAACAGTTCTAAGTTTTGTGTACATGGGGGTCATTACGATAGTTTTGAGATACATAAAAATCAAGAAACGTAAAACTGGCTCGGCGCCTGTGGCTCAATCGGCTAAGGCACCAGCCACATACACCTAAGGTGGCGGGTTCGAATCCCCAGCCTGGGCCCACCAAACAACAATGATGGCTGCAACCAAAAAATGGCCGGGCATTGTGGCGGGCGCCTGTGGTCCCAGCTACTTGGGAGGCGGAGGCAGGAGACTCGCTTCAGCCCAGGAGTTGGAGGGT
>CAUYQV010156165.1:0-14231 GCA_963574575.1 Galagoides demidoff | reverse complement strand
TTTACAACAAGGACATTTGCACCAGAATATTTATTGCAGCCCAATTCATAATAGCCAAGATGTGGAAACAGCCCAAGTGCCCATCAACCCATGAATGGATTAACAAATTGTGTTATATGTACACCATGGAATACTATGCAGCCATAAAAAGATGGAGACATCACATATTTTATGTTTACCTGGATGGAGCTGGAACATATTTTTCTTAGTAAAGTATCTTAAGGATGGAAAAAGAAGTATGCAATGTACTCAATACTACTATGAAATCAATATATAATCACCTACACACTCATAGGAATCTCAAAACTTAACTATAGTCCAGAAAATAGAAGAGAAGAGAAGAGAGAGGGGAGGGGAGGAGAGAAGTTATTTGGGAGGACTTCACCTAATGTGCATGATGCAATGGTACATTTCAAAACCATAAAGAAATGAATATAATTGTGAGGGATGTGTTACTTGGTTCAATGTAAGCATTTCACATTGTATATTGAAGAAGTACCCTGAACCCCTTAAATGCATCAATGTACAAAGTTATGATTTAATAAAAAGTAGTAATAATAAAAAAATCAATTCGATAGGCCTTTTTTTGTGTATGTGTGTGCAATTTTCTGTTATCAATAAACAGATTATTTATAGGAGTTGCCTCTCATTTTCCTTCCCTATTTCAGTAGATTGAAATATAGGGTGGAAAGATCTCTGAGGGCAAAGATTTTTTATTGACAAGGAGTATCATCTATGATGATACCACTCTGAATGCACCCCACCCATTATGTCTGATCTTGGAAGCTAAATAGTGTCAGGCCTGGTTAGTACATGGATAGGAGACAATGAGTATCCAAAGAAATGAGAAATTCCAGAGTGCTGTGCAGTTCTGAGTAATGACGACATACATAATATGTCCCCAAGTGGGCTAAGTACTGACTAATTATTATCATATCATAATTTTCAAGAGATATTTTAACTAAAGGTTATAATTGCTGTTCTTTGCAAATAGAACAAGTTCTTGGGGGGTAGGAGAATTAGGGAAGTCCTTAGCAAATCAGTATCATAAGTGATATGTAGAGTTTGCCAAATAAATAACTCATGCACTTTTATATTTATGTATCTGTTTTTTAGACTTTTATTTTAAAGTAATTATAGATTTATAGAGTATATTAATGGATTAGTCATGTATTTGATTCAAAGGAAGTCACAAAATATAGTACCTGGATTCTAGCCAACTCTCCCTTCCTGGATAGTGACATCTTGTAAGACTGCAGTATAGCAGCACAACCAGGGGACTGACCTTGAAGCAGTATTGTGAATTGGACGGCAGTCCTTGCTCTTTTTCATCAGTGAGTATGTATGCAGTTTATGGCAATTCAAGCCCCTGTATAGAACTGTGTAACAATGGTCACAGCACTCAAGACAGAACTGTGCCATCACTCTGATGAATTTCCTCTGGCCGTCCTTTTCTAGTTGAGTCAACACAAGTTGTCCCCTGGCAATCACTATCCACTCTCCTTCTCTGTAGTTTCTCATTTCAGGAGTCTTATATAAATGGAATTACACAGTAAGAACCTTTTGCAATTGGCTTTTTTCATTATGCATAATACCCCTGAGACCTGTTCATGAGGCTTCACATGTCAGTCGTTTCTTCCCTTAAACTACTAAGCAGTATTCTATATCTATTTTTAAAATCCATTTTTAAAAAATCACTTGTTGGCATTTAGTGAACCTCTCTCTATGTGGCTACAAGCCACGAGGGCACAGCCCCCCAGCCACTGTACACACACACCTCAACCATTATCTTCTCCTCAGCCTTTCTGCTAAAGAATTTGCCTTCACAGTGACTGATTGGCAGCTCTGGGAGCTTCCTCTTGCCTGGAACTTTGTAATGACCTGACTGCCACATCAGTGACAGTGGCATCCCCAGCCTTGCTTTTGGCAGCCTTTACCTGAATCTGTTCACTGACCAATGTCCACAGTCTATGGAGGTGGATCGTTGGGGAAAAGCTCTGTTTCGTCTTTAAGTGGTAATGCCTCATCTCAGCATTCCAGCTGACCCTGTGGTGATGCATGCAGATGCTGCCCCAACCTCTGGTGCTTCTGGTGCTTGCCATGTGGCTAAAGCCACAGCTCCCAAAGCCCCAAAGTTGCCGTGTCCGCCTTAGTCTGAGTGGCCTGTTGATTGCCCAGATGAAAGACAGCTAGAATCTGTTTTTGACACATTCCAAAATGGGATTTGAGAGGGCTTCTCAAAACAGATATAGTGCAGTGTAATTAGAATAGGGAAGTGAGAACATCAGAGTCAGGTGTAAAAAAATGTAGTCTGAAGACAGGACTAAGATGAGCACTTAATGTAAAACATTACTAGAAATTTGGGCTTTCAGCTTCCTGGCAGTAACTACAAAGTGAGGGAAATAGTCAGCCCCGAGGCTCCTGGAGCTGAAGTAAGAGGTGGGCAAATTAGTTGTTTAAGGACAGCTCAGTCATTCCCACTGGAGCCAGAGAGACTATTCCTCATCAAAGGGTCTGTCCCTAAGGAAGCTGTGGCCAGTTCACACTTTATACAGAAAGAAACTGCGGGCATTAACGGCACTGGGAGTTCCCTGGAGTAGGTCAGGTTTCTGGTCAATTGACTTCCTCATCCAGCTACCTTAGGACAACCAGGATATAGAAATTCGATTTTGTCATCGACATTCTAACATTGGGAGATTTCACAATAATCTGAGTCTTAGTTTCTCGGGAAACTTTGGAGTGAAAAATACGACCTGTGAGTTCCTCCCATCCTGTAAGTGGGGCTCCTAATCTCCTGGAGTTTAGTGGCTGGTGCTTCTATTAAAGAAGACATGAGATTTCCAGCTCCCCATGATCAAACCCTGGCTGCTTCTCTCACTGAATTTATGAGTTTGCAAACTCTGCTCTAGACAGTGTTGGGGGCAAGCATGGATTTGGGGGCCATTTAGGGGTACTGTACACCACAGACCCTTGACTGGGTCACTGCTCAGCTTCCTATATATAACCAAGGCTCTGGTTGACAGCAATGCTGAGATTCTTATAGGACTATCAACATAGGCCTGTGAACAGAGCTTCCGCTATGTCAATACTTGTCATTTAAAATGTTTATTTTCTAGTTTGAAGCAGACTCAGTCTTACTCTTCATTAGTTAACCCCCCCCACCTATTAACTTGTTATTTTCATCATGTGTATTGTGTATATGTTGTAAACAACTCATTTAATCATCATTAAAGAACCTACAGAAGTACTGTCATCATTCCCACTTTATGGATGAGGAGACGAGGCTTAGAGAGGTGGAAGGCTTGCCCCTGACAGCAGCAGTGTCCTGTTGAGATGTAGACCTTGGTCTGTCTGGCTCCAGGAACCGCTGGAAGTCTGCAGTGTTGGGAGTTGGGAGAGCTGAGTGATGGCTCTGGCTGTAGGGCTGAGTGTGTCTACAGATATGTCCTGTAACCTCTGGTTTTTTGATTTTCTTATCTATACAAATAGATAATGATCTCTTCAGTCTCCATCCCACTGACACCAAGCATGGGTCAGCTGAGATAAGAGATGTGAAAGGACTTTGGAAAAGTGTGATTTCTTTATATATGCTGGATATTACTGTTCATTATTATTAATTTGTTGTGGAAACAATATAATTAGTGTGAATAAATAAATACTTATATTAATACATGTTAATTTATGCAAATAATATTATTTATGTGAATAAACCAAAACTCAACTTAGTCACTAAGAATTGCATTAGTGCTCCTAAAAATGCAAGTGAATAGACAGATGGATGGTCGGTTGGTTTGAGTTGCTCAACACTCCATCAAAGCTGGTTCTGGCTTCTCCTGGACAGGACTGGATTGTAAGGGATCACTGAAGACTTATGAAGGAAACTTCTTTTTGTTTCACTTTCTTCTTTCAAAGTGCATTTCCTAAGTAAAAGTGTTTTTGCAAAAGTTGTTAGTAATGTTCATGTCTGCATAATTCGGTGAAGCTGGTAAACTCTAGGTGAAAAAAATGACTACCATCCAAATCTTCCTTGAAATCATTAAAGAAAGAATTCTCACACCTTAGATTGAAAGAATTTCCATATGTGGACTTTTGTTTCCCAAGTCCATATCACAGATATCATGTGCTTAATATTTCCAAGTGCGCTCTGTCCTTTTAAGTGATTTCCCACATTTTCATTTTACAAGAGACTCCTTAAAATATTATAGTGGTGGCAATGACCTCACTCAAATAGCCTTTTCCATTTCTAATGAAATTTTCTGGAGTTTAAACTAGACTAAGAAGTATTGCTTATTTGATCTCCTATAAGGGGTGACTGGTAATCCTCTGCTAATTTAAAAAATTTCCATGTTGAAGTTTGATCCAATTTAAAAAATACATATTTGAATCTAGTCTGGAGAAAATCTGGTATAATTAATAATAAGAAATAAATATATTATGGAAAATAAACAAGACTAATGAAAAATAATGTACATGGTCTCCTAAGATGGCTGAACATAAAACACAGTGTTTGCTCATTTTACCACAAATTATTGATTCCAAGGTCATCACTTCAATATTTAAGCCAAAGACCTCTATCATTTACCTTTATTGGAAAAATTTCCAACAAATTACAGAGATTCATTTTAGTTCTTCACGGAAGGACATTTAAACTCGTATCCTTCTTCCTGAGGCTTATAGCATTTTGGTAAAACTCAGGTCCATCAATGTGAGTGTGCATTTCACAGGACACAGCTCTCAAACCACTCCAATGCAGAGTTCTGCTGTCTGTGCACCACCCAGAGAAGAGAGAAAAGAATTGATCTGGTCTTTTGTCTTTTCAGAGCATATGGTTTTCATAGGTAACAGCTCAAATCTAACTTGAAGCAGAAGTTTTAAGTTTAAGGCTTATGTGTTTTTCTCTGTCATTCTACAGCTTTTGCTACTTCGATGTTGAGAAGTTCCTCCATTACATTGAATATATCTCTCTCTCTAGGTTTATACATAGAAAGCTATATGTAAGTAACCCCACGTATCAACCAATCATGATGGACCTGGAGCATTTGTTTTTGTAGACTGTAGTTTCTGCCTGTGTGCCTCAGACGTGTGCCCACCGGACCTGTCTCCGGTTCCCGGGGCTTCGTTTCTGGTGGACACTTGCTCTGGTTACAGTCTCTCTCGCCTTTACAGGAGTATCTCAACCAACAGACCAAAACTCTTTGAAAATGTTCACCACATTTACACACTGAATGATTTTCTGTGACACAAGCCCAGACTCAGCAAATGTGAGGGCTGGAAAAATATCTGTGAATCCTGCACCTCCAGAGGTCCCATGAGGGGCTTTTGGAGCAGGTGGGAACGGCGGAGGCCACGGGGGTCTCGGGCTGGGGGCCCATTCCCTGCTCGCCAGTCCCCTGCGTCCTGCTTGGGCATGTCTATCGACTTCTAAATAGCATTTCTGGGGAAGACAGTTCTGCTTCTGAAGAAAAGATAAAAATAAATATTGTAAATAAGTGAATGAACAACAACAAAAAAATGGCCCCCTGATAGTCCACTAACATCCTCCGTCTCCCAGAAGGTCAAGTGGAGACTGGAGCCGGGCGGTCCTGTCCTGACCCAGCCTAGCCTCTGGGAGTCCGGAGGCCGGGCCCGCGGTCTGTGGGCTGTGAGGGAGCAGGGAGCCCCTGGCCTGGGGGTCCCCAGGCCGTGGGGTCCGGCCGAAGGCTTCAACTCCAGCGCAAACCCAGCGGTGGGACCGTGTGCTCCAGGGGCTGAGCCACGCAAGTCCCTGGACGGACTCTTCCCAGGAGAGTAGACTCCCGTCGGAAGCGCCCAGGTGGCAGTCCTCCCGAGAGGAAGGGTCCAGCCCACCGTAAGCACCCCCGCTGACCCAAGGGGACTGTGGTGTACAGGGGAGCTCCGTCTGCCGAGGTCGGGGACGCCCTGTAAGAAGGCCGGGGTTCGCGGCTGCTGTTTCTTCCTGCTGTTCTTCCTCTCACCTCTCGGGTAACTTCTCTTCAAAATACGCTCCCTGGGTCCTTCAGCTGCTGCCTAAAAAAAATTTTTTTTTTTTTTTTTTTGAGATAGAGTCTCACTTATTAACCCTTAGTAGAGTGCCGTGAAGTCACAGCCCACAGCAACCCCCAACTCCCTGGGCTTAGGTGATTCTCCTGCCTCAGCCCGCCAAGTAGCTGGGACTACAGGCGACCGCTACAACGCCTGGCTATTTTTTTGTTGCAGTTAGGCTGGGGCTGGGTTTGAACCCATCACCCTCCGTAGATGGGGCCGGTGCCCTACTCGCTGAGCCACAGGCACCGCCCTGCTGCCTAAAATTTACCCTTTTCTGCTTACATGACCCGGCAGAGGGTCAAATGCCTGGGATTGTCGGCGAAGGTGAGAACGATTTGCAAGTTTCTGGGACCCAGACAAGCAAAAGTAGGGCTCTCCCAGCGGGCGCTTCCAGCTGCGCCCCCCACCACACATTCACACACAACACACACACATATTCACATACGGATATGCAGACACGGACAGCTACACATTCACACACAGACACACACAGACAGATAGACACACATTCACACACACACAGACAGATAGACACATTCACACACAGACACACACAGACACACACAGACACAGACATACACACACACACAGAAACACACAGACATACCCACAGACACACACACAGACACACAGACACACATTCACACACAGACAGACACATAGGCACACACAGACACACATTCACACACAGAAAGACACACAGACATACACACAGACACACAGGCACACACAAACACACATTCACACACAGACACATAGACACATATTCACAGACAGACACACATAGACACTCAGGCACACAGAGACACACATTCACACACAGACTCACAGACATGTATTCATAGACAGACACACATTCACACACAGACTCACAGACATGTATTCACAGACAGACACACACACACATTCAGACTCACAGACACGTATTCATAGACAGACACACACACATTCACACACTGGCACACACACAGACACATGCAGACAGACACAGACACACAGGCACACAGAGACACACATTCACAGACAAACACACAGACACACACACATAGACACAGATAGGCACACAGACACACACACACACAGACACACATTCACACAGGCACACATAGACATACATTCACACAGACACACATAGAAAGACACACAGGCACACACAGATACAGAAATACACCCAGACACATATTCACACACAGGCACACAGACACACATTCACACACAGACACACACAGACACACACAGATAGACACACATGCAGACAGACACACAGAGACACACACAGATATACATGTAGACAGACACAGACACACAGGTACACAGAGACACATGTTCACAGACAAAAAGACACACACAGAGACAGACACACAGAAACACACAGACACATACACAGACAGACACACAGAAACACACCAACACACACACAGACAGATACCTAGACACACAGACAGACAAACACAGAGACAGATACACAGACACACACAGACACACATACAGAGACACACAGACACACACACAGACACCCACATAGTCACACAAACACATTACACCTTCTCTCCCCAAACCACCAGAAAGTCTGTGCTTTTTTTGATGCCACAGTTATTCTGAAAACACTCAGAACGCTTTCTACAGTAACACTACCTTTATCTTTTATTTTTTCTATTGTTAGGAGCTGCCTTGTATAATGCTCAAGTCGAGGTTTCTGGTGTGCTGGTCACCACAGTACTATCCATCGCACCCAGTGGATAAGTCTCCATCTCTTGCCTTCCCCTGCTTGGTTCCGCATGTGTTTTGTGTGGCTTTGAGTAACCCTACTTTTAAATATAGATTTTGGGGTCAGGGTCATTAAGCTCTTTGAAATTCCACTGGTCTTTAAACATTTAGGACTCTCGCAGTGTTTAATATATAAATTCTGCCAAACTTTTAAATAAACTAAAAACTCACAATTTAAATCCCCCTGAAACCTCTTTGAAATCTTTCTAGATGGCTGAGATGTGGGTTCAATGTGCACTGGACTCTGGGTATGTGGCCCCGTGTGCATAGCACCAAACAGCCCTGGCACTGAAGTTCTCGGCGGCCTTCTAGTCCGAGGACCAGGGCCACTTACTGACATAGTCTTCAGCTTTCAGTAGTGAAATAAGCAGGACTTGGAAAGCAAAGTGAGTTGTCCCGTGTAACTAGGTATACTCAATGAAGGCTCTGCCCTGTATTTTGAGAATTTTATCCTCACTTTTGCTGCTTTCCTCTTTTGGAATTAAAACATTCATTTCATTTCTTTTTTTTGCAGTTTTAATAATTTTTTTTTTTGGTGGGGGTTGGGTTTAAACCCACCCCCTATATATGGGGCCGGCGCCCTACTCCTTTGAGCCACAGGTGCCACCCCTAAAACATTCATTTCTTATAGAAAGTAAAAGTAATCATAGATGGTAGAAATGCAGAAATATTTTGTTTAGATGCTTTTTCTTTATAAAATTAAAAGATGGGAACTCTATATTGGTTTTAAAATCAATTTTAACTTGAACTTTAAAGTCTGGGAAACACAGCTGTAAGTCCAGGCCAACTCCCAAGGCTTAGCCAAAAATAGCTTCAGGAGTAAATGTCTCCAACCACTGAATTTAGGTTTTTTGTTTTTTTTTTTTTTTTTTAAAGAAGAACTTCTTTTCCAGAAAGTGTAGAGAACCACGGTGGTGGAGGATACACCACCTGAGTTTCTTCTTTTTCCCCAACATCCATGGACGTATAGGTGGTCTGTATAGAAGATCCTCCTGAAATATGAAACAGAAAATGGGTAAAATTATATTAAAAAAACTGTTGCCTCTGAACATCCTCTGTGGTTGATCTGTGCTGCTGGCTCAAAGGATCATGAAGTGCGACACAGTGTCACAGAGTCCTCAAAGTGTTTACTTTCCCCTGACAAATACCATAATTTTTCTTCTTGTAGTGAACAGTGTTTATGCAGCTGTAATTTTTTAAATGAATACTGACTTTCTGCTCTAATGTATCTTTGTTGCAAAGACACTTAAGAAACTCCGCTTTCTCCAGGCGTTTGGAGAGGACTTTTCAAGTAAGACAGCCTAATTAGGAGCAATCACTGTGCATTAAGTCCACTGAAAGGAAAAATGTTTTTTTGGCCTGGTTAAGTATTTCCATCTTGAGTTGCCGGCTTCAAATAAAGTGCTTCTCCCTTAGCCTGAAAGGCCTTTCCTTGGGAGACTGGAGGTCAGGTTGAAGGCTGGCTGGCCCAACAGAGATCTAGAACAAACTCTCAAGAAATCTCAGCCCCTCAGGCAGTTGAGTTTCTTCTACTCCTCTGAGACCAGCTGAGGTTATTTTCTTACCTCATCTAACTAGCCAGATGATAGGTTGACTGATGGGGTCATTTTGTCCAGCATAAAGTAATTTTAGAATGAAAATTATGCAGTAAGTTAAACCACAGCTCAATTTTTATCACCCCAGATGCATACAATGTCCCTAATGTGGTTGCCTTTGGGCTAAGATTGAAAGAAATATTCAGTCCCAGGGTGGCTATATTTTCTGTAATAGATTGAGTGAAACCTCTCTCTCTTTTTAACCTAAACACATGGAAATGAATGTCTTAGGCTTTACTTTCTAAACATCTGCTACAAGGTAAAAACTGTAGTGATTACCATCTCCTATGAGGCTGGTGGTTGGTGAGAAAAAGTTGCTACACTTTATCTGTCCATCAAGTGACTTTTTATCATTTTTAGGCTTGGCCTGGTTAAATCTGAGGTGGACAAGCTTCTTGACATGTGGAATTGACTGAGACTCTGGGAATCAATCTCATCAAAGAAAATGCCCTCAACATAACAATTTTCCTTAAGTACCTTCTAATTTAAAATGTACCCTAGGACATCCCAGTAATTTCTTTGTGGCTCTTTAATTTCCCTTTTATTTTCATTGACTTTTCTTTTTGAAATTAAGAAAAAAATTTAGACTCTTAATTTTATAGAAAAGTACCTTCTGCCATATACAATTACTAGAGTTTAACTCTTTTTTTTTTTGGTGCTGGGGAAAGTGATACTGACATTCAAGGAACTCAGAAACTCATGACTGGATTCTAACCTGATAGGCGTTGAGGGTAGAGCTTAACTCTTGACTCCTAAGCCCACTTTCTGAGTCAATAATCCTTTTCATCCATACCATCCCAAATCAACTCTTCCTGGAAGTATTATCTTATTTCTTGCCCCCCTACTTATTCAACAGCAGAAGATAGGAGAAACCTTGTAGTTAGAGGGTCTCCCTTCTTTCTCCCCATTCACCTGCTCTCCAAACCCATGCCTGCAGCACCCAGATGCTGTTCTGGGTCTGCAGACAAACTGTGCACAAGACACATATGGGACTCTGTCCCCATAGCAATTATTTCCACACACATTTTTATCCAAAAACACTCTCGCAGTGATCTCTAACTTCATAAAAAATATATTTGAATACATGTAATATATTTGGATATATTACATATCTCAAATAAGTTATGAGAAAGAAAGGGTGTGTTCACATGAATGCCCCATTCTCTTTCAGCTGCCTTAGATAGTCATTGGATGGAAATAGATAATGAATTTAATATGGGCTGATAGTGTTATGGCCCTGCCAGGGACAGCCAAATGCTTGGAAGCTGCTGCTTTGGGATTTGGGTGGACTGTGAATGCCCAGATACCTTCATCCCTGCCTAAGGGTTTTTGCCTTGGTGCACACGTAAGAGCTGGGACTGTGAGGAAGGGTTCAGTCTAGGACTATGGAAAAATGCTTGCCTTTGCTTCTAATAGAGCCCCATTTGGTGTTTGAGCTGTTTTTTCATCTTCCAAGTTTCCAATAAGTCTACAAAGCTAGGCCACTTGTGGTTTGATCCCCACTAGCACAGATCTTCCCCTGATTCAATAAAGTACTTCTCTTGGACATCAGCAGTCAACTTCTCATTGCTGTGACCCACCTCTTAGCTTCTGATCCCTCTTCTCAGAAAGAAAAGTCCCTCTGCCAGGCATCCTCTCTTCTAGAAGGCTGTCAACTCCTCAGACAGGGCTCGGTGAGGCTTTCTCTCTGTTACAGCCTTGGGGAACATTAAGATGCAGGGTGACTAAGTTAAGTGATGCTGGGCTGGCTTTGTGAATATGAAGTGAGGCTCTCCCCAGTAAAACATATTTCCCTCTTCCTTACCCTCACTTTACCTTTCAGGAGGGTAAGGTAAACTTTACCTTTCAAAGTTCCTGAAATGTCTGTACGAGAATTCCTATGCTTTTTTTTCTGAAGTTAAATTTGAGCTCAAGATGTTCCAATCAAAAGGTCAATACCATTGAGAGAGACAATACATTGCTTTTTTTTTTTTTTTAACTCAGCACTCAAGTAAATTTGTGCCTGGGAAGGGGCTTTGCAGGCAGTGAAATCTGTGAGTTTATGCTTGGGAAAAGCAGGAGGAAGAAGTGAACATGTCAAATTCTATCCTTTTATTTTCTTTTGTATTTATTTGTTTTTGACAGCCATCTTTAGAAAAGTATAAATTCCATACATGAATTCAAATAAGAGAATAAAGCAGGATTCTATGAAATAATTGAAAGCTTCTTAAAGCTTCTTATCATGTCATTTTATATCTCATATTTCTTCTCATATACTCATTGAAATCTATTCAAAATTAGGAAATATGTATGTTTCATAAAATTTATAAAAATTGACTTTTACCCCTTTCCTTTTCTTTTCAGAAGCAGGGTCTTACTCTGTCAGGCTGAAGTGAAGTGGGTGCAGTCATAGCTCACAGCAACCTCAAACTCCTGGATTCAAGCAATCCTCCTACCTCAGCCTCCTGAATAGTTGGGACTTATAGGCGTGCCCAATTACACCAGGATAATTTTTAAAATTTTTGTAGAGATAGGGTCTCATTATGTTGACCAAGCTGGTCCGGAATTCCTGACCTCAAGTGATCCTCTCACCTTGGCCTCTCACAGTGCTGGGATTAGAGGTGTAAGCCACCATATGCAGCCAAAATTGACATTTTAAAAAAGATAGCAGTCTAAGCTTCACATTTATTTCAGTATATACCTAAACACTATTTGGTACTTATCTAAAGTTTGCAGGAGCAGACTATTTTTAAAAAGTAGAAAAACAAAACACACATAAAATATTGAATAGTATATTTGCAACTGGAATTTCATTTTATTATCAAAATAACATTTCAAGTAAAGATTGCAATTAAAATTTTCACAGATATCTGGACACTATGGCTTTGGAAAATATGAAAATATATTAAATATCAAATAATTTTGGTTGCATTTTACAATAAGACCAGTATGTACCTAAATAAACCTTAGATAGCAAAAAAAAAAAAAAATTGGAGGTGAAATTGGGAGAGTTTAAAGCAGATTATTTTTTATTTTTAACATTTACAGCATATATTTATTTATAGCTGCTATGAAGTTTCAAGGGTTATTGCTCTGAATTGTCTACTTTTTAAGAGTCAAGATTTAGGGCAATGGAAAATATACTAATACATATTGTTTAAAAATTAGGCTTTACATTCTCCATCAAGAACTAAATCATACCTAAAAGAATTATAAAAGTCACAAAATCATTAAATTAAGGGGAAAAATCTACACACTCATATTTCGCTGCATAAAATTTGAAACTTTTGCCCAAATTTTTGAAGGAAAAATAAGAGCAAGCATTGTACATGGTTAAGTACTATTTGTAACCAGTACAAAAAATTTATTATACCTTGTATCTGTTCTTGTGTTATAATTATTGGCTACATAAAATTTCTTGTTCATCATATGTTAAAAATGCTAAGTTCCCCTTATAATTCAAAGGTACCTAAATATAAACAAATAAACATATGCATTAAAAATTATAATGACAGATTTTTTTTTTCCCTAAAAGTTTGGGCAAAAAGCATTAAGTGCACATAAAATATGGGAGCAGCACATTATACATGTATGTGGCAAAATACTATATATTTAGAACAAAGATATTTAGTATGCTAGGATCATCTCCAGTGGTCAAAAAACAACCAATCAGAGAAGCAAACAAACAAAAGAATTTCTCGGAATATTGTCTGAGGATTTCCAACTTTAATATTCACAGTCACGTGAGCGCTTTCCTCTTCATATCCCAGAAAAACCATGTAGAACTCCACCCCCTCAAATGTAATGCAAAGCTATCTTTTGTAAAAGTAGGAAACAACAGAGATTCAGAGAGTGAGTGAGTGAGCACACACGCACACACACTTAGGAGCATTGGACACAGGCAGCTATAGAGTGAAGATGCCTAAGAATTCCGAGCTCTGAAAAAGTCTTAAAAGCACAGTTCTGGGAGGAAGTGACATGTGCTCACATATATGCTGACATGTAAACTCAGGTTTTCATAGCAAAGGGTAGCAAGTTTTTCTTAAACAATCAAATAGTAACTATTTCAGGCTCTGTGGGCTATAGACTTCCTGCCACAACTATTCCACTGTCATTGTAGCTCTAAGCAACCAATGATCCTGGCTGTGTCCCCAAAGAACTTTATTTATGAAAGCAGGCAGCTGGCCATGTAGTTGGCTAATTCTTATTCTAGAGCAATATGTTTGTGCCACTGAGTAAGCACTTCCCTGGACCTCAGAAGCTGGTGAGGTAGAGCTGAGTGAGCAGGGAAAGCTGATGAGAAGCTGTGGGAGAAAGCCACTCCTGCTTGATGTGGTCTGTTGAGTGCCAGTGAGGAGTAGTGTGGCTCTGGGGCCATCTGAGGATGACCCAGAGCTTCTGGTATCAAGAAGCTGGAGAAAAATAAAGGTAAAAACAACCAGCTTCTAAACCCAGCCCCTTTTGTGAATAAACACCCCTTCTATTTGGAACACAGGACCCATAATTCTCTTTCACAGAAGGCTTTTATTTATTTATTCATTCTATTACACAGAAGCTTTTTAAAAATAGCTGGTTCAGGAAAAAAGATCCATACAAAGATATTAAAAGAAGGGGAGAAAGGGAGGAAAGAAGGAGGGAAATCAAGAGGCAGTGAAGAAAACTTCACTAGGCTTGGCGCCTGTGGCTCAATCGGCTAAGGCGCCAGCCACATACACCTAAGGTGGCAGGTTCAAATCCCCAGCCTGGGCCTGCCAAACAACAATAATGACTGCGACTAAAAAATGGCCGGGCGTTGTGGCGGGCGCCTGTGGTCCCAGCTACTTGGGAGGCGGAGGCAGGAGACTC